>ML283822.1:0-82324 GCA_005239495.1 Nicotiana undulata | reverse complement strand
CGGCAATGGAGTCAACAATGTAAACAACATCATCCCGACAAGGGAAACAACTATAACCAATCTGGCCTAAATAATTAACTTTACGGAATAAACTCAGCTTAAACAAAGGCCCAGTAATAGATAACATCAAGGAAATATCAACCACATAAATGTTTATCATCTAGACCTAAGTAGCACATAAGGGAATAATCATATAAATCACAATGTAAGACTCACGATCATACTTGACACCAACGAACAGACGCTCTAACTACAACTAAACAACTATAAAGCTAGATAAGACTAATATAGTCAATTTGGCAGTTTTTAGAAAGCAAATATGGCATAGAGATAAGAGCGGTAACATATTCAGTTAAGTCAATTAAGATCAAATAGCCAACGAAGGAATCCAAAAGCAAGTAATTATAATTCAAGCAGGAAATGATGAAATTAACAACCAAGGATTCAATTGTAACAAGTACAACTTATACACAAATAACATAAGAACCTACAAATCCTAAAAGGCCAATCTATTAGCAAATAAGTCTGAGTACGAACTCGTCACCTCACATAAACGGACTACAATCAACAAAGAAGACTCAGTCCTAAGGGGTAGTTCCCCCACACAAGGTTAGGCAAGATACTTACCTCAAAGACGACAACCCGGTACTCAAAAAATGGACTTCTCAGGCGAAAAGACCTCCGGACGGCTCAAAATCATCTAAAACAACTTCAAAATAAACATACAATATATAAGGAACTATTCCGAACAATAAAGCTTCAAACTTTACAAAATTATGAAAATCGACCTAAAAGTCGACCCCCGGGACCGCACCTCGGAACCCGACAAATCTTACAAAATCCAATTATCCATTTCGATACGAGTTCACCCATACTAAATTTATCCAATTCCGATAACATTTGGTCATTCAAATCATGAATTTTCATTTTAGAAGTTTTCTTTCAAAACCCACAATTTCCTCCAAAATACAAATTAAATGATAAAAACAAGAACTAATTCATGAAATATATTTAATTCTAGTGAAAGAACACTTACCCATTCGATTTGTGTGAAAACCCCTTCAAAAATCGCCAAGAACCGAGCTCTAGAAGTCAAAATATGTTAAAAATGGTGAACCCCCCAATTTTGAGAACTTATATTCTGCCCAAATATTTTGTGCATTGCGATCGCGGATAAAACTATGCGATCGCATAGAAGAAATGATGTTACTGACCAAAACATGCTATGCGATCGCGTGGAGATTAATGCGATCGCATAGAGGAACAATATGCTACTGCCAAACGCTACCCTATGCGATCGCGAAGCTGGGGTACGATCGCATTGAAGAAAAACTAGGGTATCAGAATAGCACTATGCGATCGCGACTCTTCCTATGCGGTCGCATAGAAGGAGACAAGATGACAGGTTCAATAGTGAAAAAATGAGGAAAATTGACCCTAAGCCAATCCGTAACATACCCGAGACCCCCCAGGACCCCGTCTAATCACATAAACAAGTCATATAACCTAACACGGACTCGCGCGAGGTTTCAAACCATATAAAACAACACTAAAACGATGAATTAAACCAAAAATCAATGAAATTCCTCAAAACTTCTTTAAACATTAAATTTTGCATTTAAGGTCCGAATCACATCTAATGAAGTCCGTTTCTTACCAAACTTCACAATTATGGCACAAATATTATATCGAACCTGTACCAGGCTCCGGAATCATAATACGGGCCCGATACCACATGTTTCACATAGAATTTTATTTTCAAAAACCTCTTTTATTTTCAGAAAATAATTTCTTTTAAAAATTCATTTTTCGGACTTGGGACCTCGGAATTCGATTCCGGGCATACGCCCAAGTCCCATATTTTTCTACGGACCCTTCAGGACCGTCAAATCACGGGTCCGAGCCTGTTTACCAAAAATATTGACCGAAGTCAACTTTATTCAAATTTCTAATACAAAATTATCATTTTAATCAGTTTTTCACATAAAAGGCTTCCCGGCTACGCGCCGGACTGCGCACACAAATCAAGGTGAGATAGAAGGAGGTTTTCACGACCTCAGAACACAGAATTGGCTATAAATATACGGGATAACCTTTTGGATCATCACATTTTTTACTGAGTTTTTAATTATTATTTTATAGTAATTAATTTAAGGCTTAGTGGTGCAAAAAAATTTTAAAATAAAAAAGTGTAGACCATATGTAGAAATAATTTAAATTCTACTTGAATTATTATCTAATTACTGTATAATAAAGCATTAAACTTCGATAAGTATTTCAAAGTTATTGGTATAGTAATATGATTTCAGAAAAATTAAAATGCACATAAGGCAAAAGATAAGTAACAATACATATAATCGTGGTTCTATACTTTATTATACAAAAGCCTATTCTCTTTCTTCTTTTCCTAAAGAAATAAAAAGTGTGTAATTAGCAATAGACCAAGAAATATTAATTACTCCAAAAGGAAGAAAACAACAACAAGAAGAAAACAACAATTGGGCCCGTGCATCGCACAGGTACATCATCTAGTTTTATGAGAAGGAGAAAAAGTAACTTCTTCCCAAAAGCAGAAGCAGAAGCAGAAGCAGTTTTAACTTTTCTTCTTACCAAAAATACCTTTAACAAAATATGGTATATACCAAAATAACCATTAAACCTAATATTTAAGATACTAATTTATAAATATTTTCTTATTATTTTAGGATAACTTTCTAATATATACTAATGACTTTAGGGGTGAATACTTTTATATTTGTTGAATGATTTTTAATATATTTAACTTATATTAAAAGAATTAAGTATAATTTTATTTGCATATTTTACTTAAATAAAATAAAAAGATTTAATTATTGCCTGTAATAACAAATTTTTAAGATTATTTATTTACTTATAATATTGACTATTAAGTAAATTTATTCATGTCATTATTCGTAATTTAATACTTAAAAATACTTTTTGAAAAGCTTGCCCAAATACAAATTATTACTTAAATTACTTTTTAGATTGATTAGCCCAAATACAAACTGCTGCTCTCTAAAAGTTCTTTTTTTCAAAAGCACTTTAAAATAATTACTTATCAAAGTAAGCAAATTTCTGTCGCTTGACCAAATAGGCTGTAAATATTACTAGTAAGTTGGAACTTATTTTTGTAAGATTCCGTTTATTTTGAAAAAAGCCCAATACATAGCAAACAACAATCATGACCCAGCGTCAAACTTAAAACCCTTGTAAACCCTCCGTCTCTTCTTCTCGAACAAGTTGGTATTATTTCTCATGGCACCTCCTTCAAAGAAATCCCAAAGCAATGTTTCAAGGAATGTTCAAAATCCATCTAAAAAACCATTCAAGGCCAAAGGCAAAGGTAAAGGCGACGTTTCAACCATGCCCCTTCAGTTTGAAGACGACGTTCCTGACTTCCCTAGAGGTACTTCTTCTTGCTCAATCACATTTTTTTTTGTCTGTAAAAGGAAGAAAATTAGTTCAGTTTATTATTTGTATATTCTTTAACTGCATTTAATGAAAAATGGGTCACAAATATTGTGGGTATATCTATTGGAATATTGCTATTGGGTCCGGTCAACACATAAGCTTGTATGAAAATTTATTGAGTTTCTTGATGCTTGTGAGAAAAAAATGTAGTGGGCATTTCCCTAGTTGTGCATGTCTAGTGACATGAATTTATTTGTCTAAAGATCTTTTCTTTGGGAAGAGCTAGTTTATTTGATTCTCTCGGTCGTATTGGTTTGTTGAACCAAAAAATGTATGATATATTTAATTTGGTTTCTCGAACATATGGACCGGTTTATCCGTGTAGGTGGGGGAAGTTCTTTGAGTAGAGAGGAATTGGATGAAGTTCGAGCTGAGGTGGATGCAGAGTTCGAGGCTGAAGAGAAATTGTTGAAGAAGAAGGGGAAGAAGCAAAACAAGGTGCAACGGACTAGTCAATCAACAGAAGATGACTTAGGTTCGCTTTTTGGCGGTGGCATCAATGGGAAATTGCCGAGGTTTGCTAACAGGATCACTTTAAAGGTATGGCCTGCCTGGAATTTCTTAACTAACTTTTCCTTGAATTGTAGAGGATTCAAACTGATCATAGATGTGTGCAATATGTGTGGCTTGAACGTTAGGGAAATTTACAATTATAAGTAGTTTCTCTGCATTTGTATCCCTTTCAAAGAATGATTTTGTCAGTGCCTATCCGGTTGAAAAATGTCAAAAGAGTATCAATGTTAATGAGACCTTTAAATTATATTTGGACTTTGTAATTGGATATGTCTGTTGAAAATTCAAGTGCATGAAGTATGATGTTAAGGTTGTGGAATTGAAAATCGAGTAACTGCTTGCATAATAGGACGGAAAGATTACTTTTCTAATGTAAAACGGTAAAACAACAGGGTACATGCTAAGATATCACAATGTTTTCCTTATAAAAAAAGTTATCATTATATTATGATTAAGGTGGAGATGTTTCATCCATTCGAATCTGATTTAGAAGTCATTTTTTGAAATATATGTGCTTTGCTGATAATATCATTGTAAAAGTTCTTGAATTGGTTAGTGCAGTTGAATCTTTGTGTATTTCCATATTTAAAAAATTGACAATGTAACTGCCAACACTAGTTACCACCTATTGCCCAAAAAGAAAGGGAACAGAAAAGGAAATTAGCTCAATTGTTGCAGATTTTCTTGAGTTATTCAGTACCTGTACTGGTGTGAGGTAGCAAGGTAGCAGCAGGTACCCGTGGAATTAGTTGATATGTGCGCAAGCTGGCATGAACACCAAAATTATCAAAAAGAAAAATTGTTGCTGATTTTCTTGCACGCTATATGCATTTTTCTTTTTGATTAGCACCTTATGCATTACTTACCTCCATTTTAACCTTGTTCAATGCATTTTGACTTTTTCTCTCAGGCTTTTTTCCTTTTTCTTCTGATCTGTGCATTTTCTTGCTAGTACTCAGGCACTTGCTTTAATCGTTTGTGCTTATAGTTTTAGATCTGAGTGCAGTAGATGTAGGACATTTCATTTAACCATGCATGTCTGTTGAAGTGTATCTCATCATAAAGCTAAACATGCTCCGTTAGCTTTCTAACGGAGCTGAGATAGAGAACCATACCGTCGCTGTAATTTTGTGGTCTGCAGTACCTTCTTCGTACTTGCATTAGTAAAATTCTTACTTTAGCTGGAAGTCTCTCTCTCTAAAAAAGAGTGTACTTAACAAATTGCTCACATGTCTGTTAAAACCTTGGGGTCGCGGTTTCAATCCCTTATGGAAGCATTTCTCTCCCTATTTTTTTACACGACCACTTTTTTTGGCCCTTCCGTCAATGAAAATTTTTTACTTGATAAAAAATATGTCTGTGAAACCTTTTGCTTTCACAATTACATGTGCCTTATACGACGTCATGGACTTCAGAAATTCCATCTTGTTGTTTAGGCAGTTAAACAGTCTACAAGTTCATTTTTAGCGACTACATATGTAATTCATCATGTCTACCTGTGTTCCAAGTTTTATGCTGTGTGGCTGTCCTAACAGTTGCGCCAACTGGCAGTAAACATATAACTGCTTCGCTTTCTTATGCATTCAGAATATATCTCCTGGAATGAAGGTCTGGGGAGTGGTTTCTGAAGTAAATGAGAAAGATATCGTTGTCAGTCTCCCAGGAGGCTTGCGGGGGTTGGTTCGAGCATCTGAAGCAGTTCCTCCTTTTGTGGAGGATGGAGCAAAACTGGTACTGAATCTTCTGACAACCTAATTTCTGAATCTTTATTTTCTGAATCCTAAGTATACGTTCTATGCACTGTATTTTCCCTATATTCCTGAAGTCCTTTTATTATATTAATGACAATTTAAGAAGAATAACTTTTGGTCCAGAGCTTATTCTAGGCAGGAGTTTTCATTGTTAGTCAAGCTGGAAGGAATTTAAACTATTATGTAGTGTGTGGTGCATCAATTTCTTCAATTTATCTATTAAATGGGAGGATAAAAGAAGGTGAGGTACTGTAACCAACCAAAAAGTGATGTTCCCACACTAGTTTAAACTTATTGACTAAATGCCCTTAAAATTCAAACGCTACTGAATTAGACATATCCAATTAAGGCTCTTTATATTGTTTACTTGTATTCTTTCTATGTAAATAATGTCTCTTTTAAGCCCCATTTGAGTAGGAGGCATTAAAAGGACGGTAAGCCTAAAATCTCATATAAAGAAGTTGTCTCAAACTCCTACAGTCTCGCAGAAACCATGCAGAGTTGGCACAAAATAGGGCAAAATGAAAGAAAAGATTCACATAAGAGGTATCAATTACCTGTGGTTAAGGTTTAGTTAAGTAGGAGCCTTCTAATCTTGTTTGAGATTAGTATGCCAGCAGAATACATAGAGAGTTTCTAGTAGTAGAATATCTGAATCTTCAACTATTGAATTAGTGTTGTCGTATACGGGTTAGTTCACTTAGCGAACTTGCTTGGCATTGAGGCATATTTGTTTTTGTTGATGAAATGCTCTAGAAGGTATAAAATCATTAATTGGTGTAAGGTTTTACCCACCCTAATTTTTGGTTAAATTAATAGGAAATGTTTTTGATTCCTTATGCTCAATAGTCTCTCATGGCTTACTGAAAAAGATGTATGGTTATTGCATCTCAAGAAAATTCTGATGTCCCTTAAGTCCTTAATGAGACATTTGGTTGGTCTTTCAATGGATTCATATCCTTTGAGGTCATAATCAATTTCTTGAGAAGCAACGGGTGATTACTATTTCACGTAATTTAACTTGTCAAAGTTAAAATGATCTTGTTACTTGAATTAAGTTCCTAGATAATACTATGCTAGCATCTCCGTTAGAGAAAGGTCTTCTTGTTTACTCAAATACGGATGAACGTTGAGCTATAGCATATATGAAATATGCTGTATTCACGAGAGCTTTGGTTAGTCCTTTAATGGATTCATATCCTTTTAATCTTTAGCCAATATCTTGAGAACCAATATGTGAGGTGTGGAGTTGTTATCATTGACTATATGAAAACCAACCGGGCAAGGTTAAAATGATCTTTTTACTTGAACTTGAGTTCCCAGATATTACTGTGCAAAACATTTTAAGAATAAACGGTTATCTTGTTTAAGGTCAAAGATGGTTAAAGATGGTGTTTAAGGTCAAACGGTTTTCCCAGAACTTGAGTTCCCACGAAGGTGTGCTTTTTTGCATGGCTAGCAACGAGGGGAGTGATCTTGACGGCTGAAAATCTGCGAAAGAGAGGAATTACACTTGTTAGTTGGTGCGACATGTGTAAAAGCTCAGGGGAAGAAGTTGATCATCTTTTGTTGCATTGCCCTGTGTCCTCGGCTTTGTGGAGGGCAATCCTGAATCTTTTTGGTGTTCAATGGGTGATGCCAAGCACTATAAAGGAAATGTTATATAGCTGGGCCAGTTTCCGTAGAAGAAGAAAGCAAAAGGCGTGGAAGTTCGCCCTGTTAGCTCTCATGTGGATAGTTTGGGGGGGAGAGAAATATGAGAGCTTTTGAGGGGATTGAGTCTCCCTTTTCACATCTTAAGAATAGTCTTTTATCTTTGATCGCTTTTTGGTGCACTCATATAGCCCCTACTTGTATAGAAGATTGAGCGTCTTTTGTAGAGAATCATGTTGTGATGTAAATTCTCTACTTTTTGGTATACTTCCTGCATATGGGAGTTCTCTCCCTTTTGATTAATACAATTTACCTCATCAAAAAAAGGTCAAAGATGGTTAAATGATGAGCTGTAACTTATTCGAAGTATTTTACATCCATGGGGTCATTTTTGGGTACACAATTTGATGTTTTGGAGAGAAAAAGCTCAACTCTTTTTCTTCACAAGAAAAGCCGAACTCCTTTTACTTTCCATGACCTAGAAGAATTTGTTAGTAAAATCTTAGAGGCACACACCACAAATCGGATAATGAGGGGAGATTTCCATATGTAACCCCATTAGTTAAGACATACAATGTTATCCTTTGAAGTGGAAGCTTTTACAGATGCACAACACATACTTGGATTTGAGGGGATTATTTTTATGTTTATGATTTACTTTTCTATGCTGGAGGAAACCATTGATTGTTCTTTCCTATCATAAGATGATGATGTATCATCCAAGTATGACTTCTCTTTAGCAGCACATAAATTAGATTCAGTCTCTGTCTGAAACCTTTATGAATTATTGGAGATATAATCCTTCTAGGTTTTTCTTTTCACCAAAGCGATCTTATCAGTGGGCACAATTTGTTCATTTAGTTGTTTAATTTTTGAGGTAATACACACTATCACACAAACAAATAATAGCTGAAATATTGTATGTAGAGAACACTTGATTTTATATACGTCTTATATGAGGAGTTTTCCCTCTTAATTGATAATGTTTATTACTTTTTCAAAAATATTGTGATTCTTTTTTAATTGAAGTATAGCTTGAATCAAAGAATTCTAATAAAGGTCAATTCAATGCAAGGTTCCTTAAATCTCTATTCTCTACATAGTTTATCATCTCTTCTCTAATAAAAGTAATTGTTGAAGGTATTGCCTGTTCTTAATGATTGTTCTGTTATATTATTTTTCTAATGGCTCAAATTTTCCTTCACAGTCGGAGATGAACACCAATCTTCTTTCTAGTGTATATCACGTCGGGCAGCTTGTTTCTTGCATTGTCTTGCATTTGGATGAGGACAAGAAAGAAGCGAGGAAGAGAAAAATTTGGCTTTCTTTGCGTCTCGCTTTATTGCACAAGAGTTTAACTCTTGACGTTATTCAAGAAGGAATGGTATGCTAGTAATCTTTTAGTTACCACCATTTTGAATTATCTTTTATCGTGCTGTAGCCTAGTAAGGAGATTGTTACAAGATGAGGTTTTTATATTTACCTTTTGCTAAAAAAAACAAATTAAAATTAAAATGAGGGCTTCATAATTTTCCCGAGAGAATATTATCATTGTCCCTGCCTTTTGCTTTATCGAGGAGAAAATTAGGAAGTACTTACCAACACCAAAAAAGAAAATTAGAAATTATACAGCTGTATGATATGCATTTCAGATTTTGAGGCATAAGCTGACAACTAATATTTGAGAAATGAATGAATAAAATTGACGAACTTGTGTTTTTTTTGTTACTGGTTAGTGTAAGAAGAAATATTTTGCGGTAAGATAACTCATAAATCCACCTTATTGAAAAGATAACTCAGAAATCCAAGTGAACGTACACTTATCAATCAATCAAGTATGTCTGAATTCCAAAAAAATTTGGTAATGTGAATCCTCTGTAACTATTCCGCTTTATTTGGGCCGAACGCATTCAAAATTTTCTTTGCTCGTAAATAATTTGCGTTTGAAGGCGAATTCTGGGCTCTCTAATGTTAGAGCTTCTTTAGATCTCACACTGAACTGTACATTGGTATACAAGTTTATTCAAAACCAGAAATACTCATGGTGATATTGGACTTATTGTATATGTAAAAACAATAAGTAAACTTATAGAAAGCATCCACTGCTCTCCAGATGTCCATCTTCAAAATACCCCAGCATTTTTGGAAGAAGAACAAATTAAAACCATCAGGACCAGGGGATTTTTCTCCTTTAAAAGATCTGATAACCTCTTCCAGCTCCTCATAGTAAAAGGTCTCTCCAACCAGTCCTTATCTTCATTTGACAGTCTTTTTACACTATTATCATCCCAACTAGGCCTCCATTATTCAGATTCATTAAACAAATTTTTATAGACGTCCAAATATGAACTTTAATAATCTCATCATCCTCCACAAGTTCACCATCAATAAATAATTTATCTATGCAGTTATCTCTCTTGTGTGCTGTTGCCTGTTTATGAAAGAATTTTGTGTTTTTGTCTCCTTGTTCAATCCACAAGCATCTGGATTTCTGCCTCCAGGAGATTTCTTCAGCCTTTGCTATCTCTTCCAGCTCCTACTTGATTGTCATCCTTTCTGCCTCCCATTCTGTTTGATCTTGAGGAGAAACAATTCTTCTGATGTGATCTAGTTCTTCTAACTTTGCCATTGCTTCGCATTTCCTATCCTCCAATTTTCCATATACCTCCCTGTTCCATTTTTTCAGGTCCTCTTTTAGCAAAGCCAACTTTTTTGCAAGGATCATATCAGGTTCCCCTGCTACTTCATAAGAATCCCACCAGGTCTTGATCAAATCAATGAAATCTTTGTGCTTAAACCACATGTTTTCAAATTTGAAGTATCCTTTTCTTTTTTTCCAATCACCATATTCTAAGAGAATTGGACAATGATCTAAGTTGTTCTTGGAAGAACTCTCTTGGAAGAAATCTCTGTCTGATGCTCTTAAAGCACTCATCCCACTTCTCTGAAAAGAGGAATCTGTCTATTCTAGAAGCACAAGAACTATCTCTACTTCTAAACCATGTGAACTTACCTTCATGCAGAGGTGGATCTATTAAAGATAGCTCATTTACAGCTCTGGATAATTCTCTAATTGCTCTTGAATTTCTTGCCTCGTCTAGCTTTTCATCTGCAAACGTGATCACATTGAAATCCCCTCCAACAGCCCATGGATGGGAGATTATACCATTGGTGGCAGCAAGTTCCTTCCATAAAGCTTTCCTTACCTTCCTATCACAAGGGCCATACACCCCTGTAAAAGCTAATTGTTGCCCCAAGTTTATTTCCTCCAAAGCCACTGTAATGGAGTGCTGTCCCATGTGATTTTCTGTGCAATTCCATCTTCTCCTATCCCAGTAAATGAGAATACCACCACTGCTACCTTGAGCTCCAATATCTATCTAATCTGACCATCTTGAGCCTCCCACTTGCTTTAGAAAAGATTGATCTATTTTCTTCATTTTTATCTCTGTTAGGCACACAATATCTGCATTCCATTTTCTCAGCAATAGGCCCACCATATCTCTTTTATCTTTCTTATTTAATCCCCTCACATTTCAACAGATGACTTTCAGATTCATTTGACCCTATCCATAGCTCTCCTACCACTGTTCTTACCCCCATTACTAGATTCCCCTATAAGCCTGACTCCAGAATCCATAAGAGCTTTTGATTCCCTTTCCCCTCGCTTCCCAAGGGAAGCATTACCCACAGAAGAAGAAGATGGCTGCTTTTTGGGTCCCTCATTTTCAATTCGTTTTAATAGTTCTAGCAATTTATCTTCGATGTCAAAGGATTTTATTCCCAGTTGCTTACTGATTTTGATCATATTTCTCTTCAGCCAGTATGATGCTTCCATTTGATTCAGTTTTTCTTGCATGCTTATCATCCTGTCTTCATGCCATTGTATTCTCGGAACATCATGTGCTTCAGCAATTTGAAAGAAGATCCAAACTCCATTCTTCATTCACTTCATTTTCTGTATTCACTTCTTCATTCTCATCTTCTGTCCTTAGGCCTGAATTATCTTCTTCAACTTCTGCAATCTCCCTACTGCTGCAATTTCCGTCGAAGCTTTCTTGAAATTGATTTGAAGTCATCATCGATATGGTCGATGAGGTGGGACCCCTCTGTATAGACTCCACTTCGATTCTAAATGGGTCGAACTGAGAGAGTTCTCCGGATCCCAAAGGGTAAAAGAATTTTGGACCTCAATACATGGGTCAGTCCATTTGGGCCTATAAATAAACCTTCCTTTCTTTTCTCTTTTGTTTGGCCCATTTGTTTTCTCTCCACTTTTCTGAACTGGGCCTGAGTGTCTTGATGCTACTTTAAAAGAGTCTGGCCCATTTTTTTAAGAGGCTTTTTCAAACCCGACGTGCTAGCTTCAACATCCCTAATCACCTCCTTTCCTTTCTTTGCCCCATGTCCCCTTTTAATAATAGTGGCACGAGTGTCCAAACTCTCCCCAACATATTCCTTGGAAAGACACGCCTCCATTAAATGCTCAGCAACGTGACTTTGTAACTTCTCAGCAACGCGACTTTGTAACTTCTGGGGAATATTCCGGCGGCTTTCCACCAAACTCCGATCAATTTCGTCAACCCACAATGAGGATTCTACCCACATGGGAATTGTGAATTTCAGATTATCAACAAAAAGCTCAAAATTTGCTGGAGGAATCTCATCAGACACTTTAACACAAATTCTGGCCCACTTTAAATGATTTCTGCATCTGGTTTCTTCATCGATGCCCATAAAATCTCAAGTCTATCTCCGATAGTTTTGAAGATGTTCTCCGACCATAAATGTAACGGAATGCCCATCAATTTAATCCAATTAGACTTGGGTTTACAGCTTTTCCGGTGACACGTCGTAACCGAGGACCACTTTATTTTAAAAATAAAGTGCAAATATTTTAAAAAACGAAGTTTTTTCTGGAAGATCGCTTTATAAAATACTTAATGCTGATATGTCATTGCAAGTACAAAAGTGGCCTTGGAAAATGATCCGGAACAATATTGTTCCAACAAAAATTGCATGTTTCGGTTGGCCATGAAGCTTGTCTGACCCATGAAAAGTTGATGAGAAGGGGTTGGATTATGTGAAAAATCTTGTGAAACTGTGGATCATATCTTTGTGCATTGTGAGTTTACTTGGCAGGTGTGGACCATGTTATGGCTAACTTTGGCATCTTTTGGATGAGTCCTATGAAGTTCAGAAATATGTTAAGAGTGCTGGGAAACTGCATGTCCAATAGCATCCCTAAGAAAGATCTGGAGAGCTATTCCTCTTAGCATAGCCTGGACGATATGGAAAGAAAGAAATAAGAGGTGTTTTGAAGGAAAAAAGGAGCAGTTGCAGTCTATGAAATATAAATGTTTACATCACTTGCACTATTGGAGAGATGGAAGTGTTGTATTGGATCTTCAAAACATGCTGGACATGCATGATAGCTTAGGTTTGTATTGTTTTATAACCAGCATTATCTTTGTACTTTCACAGTATCAGCTTGATACTGTTTTTTCTAATAAAATCTTACCTCATAAAAAAAAACCAGAAGGTTCGATGTGTCGAAGTTTTGATTGATTTCAAGTTTTGAATCAAGACTTATAGCTGTAAAACCTGGGAAGTTACATGCCATGAACCGATGGGCCCATTATCACACAATTTGATCAATACAAAAGTACTTCTGGACTACAAACCTGACAAATAAAGTCAAGCAACTGGGAAAAATCTTGTGCAATCTCTTGAGTTAGCAACTAGAGGGATAGATATGATTGAATAAAAAAATTGAACACAAATAATCGATTATGCAATTTAACCAAGTTTACTTTGGGTAGAAGGGCTAGAGCAACAATAAAGTTTTCTCAGTGTGGCTTATAAGTCACGGTTCGAGCCATGTAATAGCCATTGACGCTTGCGTTAGGGTAGGTTGCTTATATCATATCTTCTTAGGTGCGGCCCTTCTAGGACTCTGCTTAAACGCATGATGCTTCTGCACCAAGTTGCTCTTACTTTACTCTTTGCTGGAATGGTATTGGCCCCAATCCTTTATTTACTTATGTGTCAATTAGGTTCTTGAATGTAAACTTTATTTGAGAAGGTAAAAACACTAGGTGATTTTTTTTCCGTCTGTCAAGCCTTAGTGGACAAAGTTACTCGGTATCTGTACTGGTGGAAGGTAGTAGGTACCTCGTGAAATTATTCGAGGTGCGGGCAAGTTGGCTGTTGGCTTAGTCACCACAATTATAAAAAAGGGAGGTGATGTTAAAAGTTATAGAGATGTAGTTTCTTGAATGTAAACTTAGTTGCTCTATAGTTGGGACAGTGGTTGAAACTTTAGTAAAAAGTAATGAGAAAGCAATTTGTGCACGTCAAAAAGGTGAAGCGACAATAAATGGATAGAGGAAATTATCATATCAAATCATTCACGGTGAAGGTTGTTTCACGAAATGGTGTGACTTTTCATCATCAGGAACTGATATTATGATTTAGATTTGGATTACGATGAAGAGACAAAATGCACGGGACATAAAAAAGTTGTTTGGGAAATCTACAATGCAAGATCTATGGGGTAAGACTTCAATGCTTTTGCTGAGATTTGGTGTTAAAAATCGTAGGCAATAAGCAGAAAACAAGGAGAAAAAGAATACACAAGAGTAGGAAAGAAAGCCTAAATAGTCACGAGCTTAAACTTATGCAAACCAATTAACAATGTAAAAGGAAAAGAAAGATGCTGCCCCTTCCCTTAATAGGGCGAGTTAATTTTGATCCTGGTCTTTTAAGGTAGCTAAGGTATTTTAGGTGACCGAACCAAATCATCTATACACAAAGGAATCTTATGTGTGCTGAAGCAAGCAAGTCTGAGTGGATGTTCTCAGCTCTTGCACATGCCATGTGCTTCCTTTCTTTGTAGTTCCTTAACTTTATTCCTTTCCCTCTAGGCTTTCCTATAAGAAATACATACATTATCTAAATTTTGGTGCCTGATTACCTTATGGAACTGTTCTATTAATTTTCTGGGAGTATATTGCTAACTTCTTTTTCCTTAAATGATATATTCACGTTCCTTTACCTGATATTGTGTATTATTCCTGAACACGTGGTTTATCTTATGTTATGTACAGATTCTTAGTGCATATGTGAAAAGCATGGAAGACCATGGCTATATACTTCATTTTGGGCTGCCTTCCTTCTCCGGATTTATGCCAAAAGATAACGAATCAGGTAATCTTCGTGTCTGCTCAAGTACTCCCTTTTGATTCTTCGTCTGATTAACAACAATAGTAGCTGTACATAAAAGTTTCATATATAAAACAATTGGATCTATATATCTGTATGTAGATCCCTCAACTACCTTGAATTATTAAGCCGCATAAAACTTTGAAGGGCTAAGTTTATTTTTGTGGCTCTTTTGTGCTTATCTGGTGCTTGGCTGCTGTTTCTTGAAAATGTGATCCTGATAATGGTGGAAAAAGCAAAAGGATATACATTTTCTTTCATGTATTTGCTTGAAGGGGAAAAGAAAGTTGAGTGTAGGAAGAACCCAACTTCCTTCTAATATCCTGCAGAAAGAACTCAATATAGATGATTGACAATGCAAACCTACATAAAATTAATAAGCACCTCCTCTTTAAGAGTGAATTTTTATTTGAAGAAGTTCACACAATTTAACATGGGATTAGAGCAGACAAATGTCTTTGTATGAGCCTTATTCTCTCTAATCAGTGAATACTTTCATGTGCTTTTCCAAGAAAAAAATTAGATCAAGGAGCATGTTGCAGACTTAATCAAATAAAAGTGTGTCATCTGTAAGAGTTTAAGCTTTTAGTGAGATGATTCACGCAATTCAACAGAATGCTTTTTCTCCCAGAGAAATGTCTGTTCCCCTACTATCTTACTCACCTACCTCAAATGCAAATAAGTCAATTTTCAGGCACTATTTTCCCTTTTCCTATAACTAAAGTGAATTTGATGTACTTGTATTTGTTGAGTTGTCCCTCATCAGTAGAATTTGAGGTCCTTGGTCTCCTTATATGGTCTTGGGCAATCCTCACCTCATAAGCTAGCTTGGGTTTGAGTTAGGCCCTAGGTCCATTTATCATGGTATCAGAGCCAGGTTCATCCCCTATAAAGGATTGTATTGTTGTGTAGGAATTACTTACTTTAAGGGCATTTTTGTCTTTAAATACTTATTTTGTGGATACATGTATTCTTGTTCCATATTTTATTCCCAGAAAAGAATATATTGATCCCCGCATTATTAATGCGGGTATTATTTAGTGCAGCCAATTAAAAGCTGTATTAATTATGCCGGAATTATTTTTTCTTGGATGGCCAATCAAATGTTGCATACTTTGTAAGAATTATTTTGCCTCATCTTGCCTTTCCGACATTGCATTATTTTATGCTAGGATTACTTTTCTAATCCCTCCACCAAACAACCTCTAAGGGATATAGTTACAACAATAACATTAGAAATGATTTTTTTAATGAAATAAAAGAAATTTATTAAACTGATGGAAAGTATATACTTTGAAAGAAAAAAATGTTATATAGAAACATGTTTCTCTATACAAACACATGATTTTTATAAAGCAAAAATCATCACCTGAACATCATGTGCTCCAAGAGTGTATAAAAACAAAAATGTTTCACTAATATTTGCAATTGAATTTTCAACTCTTTTGGATGTTCTTCTCTTTCTTTTCATATAGTCCACATAAGCACCATATGGACTATTCGTCATGTTCTCCTCTTCCTTTTCCTTCTAATTTTCCATCTTAGTTGCATATCTATGTCAACTCCTGACATCACCAGTCTCTTTTTGAACACATTTGAATGATATACCAGTCTATTGGTGAACCACTAAATTGTTAATATCCTCAACTGCCTTCTTACACACACATGAAACACCTATTTATGTAGACCATTTTCCGGTCCTCAAGTTTGAAGCAGTTAGAGTAGCCCCATGCTATTGTACATTAAAAAAAGACACTCTTGGTGCCCTTGGCACCCATGTTGGAGAATGAAGAAAGTTCATTTTTCCCTTGCAAACAACTTAAATATAAAATGCTATCTTTATAAACATGCCATTCCCCTGTCCTTTTTCCATTCGTCTGTCATGAGAGCTTTGCTTGTTTAGCAATTTGAACAGTGATTGATCTCTCTGACGTAGAAAAAATAAACCAAACTAATCAGAGTATTTATTTAGAAGGACAATGAATACCAACTCAGTTTCGACATAGAAAAGGGTACAGAACATAAAACAAAGTAGAATCATGGTGAATCTACCACTTGAAATTGGATACTTCTTGAACAATTGGTATCATATACTTCCTAATCAACCAACAAGAACGAATGAGTGCAGCCCATCTTAGAAACTATTGTAGTCTGCTGAACTGGAAATGCTTAAGATATTTTTTTTTGTTGAGATGGTAACATATTTGTATATATTAATAAAATCAGTACATACGTTGTACTAAAACCATATTTACAAGTGAGCAAAAGAAGAAGTACTGCTCTGCAGTCCTAGTGTTAGATAGTTATGTGTAAATAGTCTTTGTCCCATATGTAGTAGGAGTAGAATATGTCCTAGTCCCATATGTAGTAGGAGTGAAATATGTCCTAGTCCCATATGTAGTAGGAGTAAGATATGTCCTAGTCCCATATGTATTAGAAGTGGAATATGTATTATATATAGGCTCATTTTATCATTGTTAATAAATAGATTTTTCTCCCGTGCGTTCTCACATGGTATCAGAGCTTCAGTGAGAAAATTATCGTTGTGCGTCATTCTAGCGACATCCGGGAAGAAAGATCTCATCGCCGTGCAATTTTCCGGCAACTTCGGCTTGTTCCCAGGGTTCATCATTGCTACAGTGGTATTGTGCGTATACCGGTAGCACCATGAGATCCGAAACCCTTGTGCGACCAAACCCTAGATATCTCAGTCCCATCAGAATAGAGAAGTCAGTCACCGTGCGTCATTCCGGTTAACAACTAAAGATTGATTTGCGTTATCTTCTCATCGGTAAGTGTTGTGCGAAAACCAACACTACCATCTTGTTCGGAGAATTCATGCAACAAAGCCCCAGTCAATCGCTCTGGCAGAAAGTCCCTCACGCGCCTCCATACGCCGCCGCAACAAGGGTTCCAACGAGCTACAATAACTTGTTTTGTTGCTCAGGGGGAGTCTAGTGGCCTAGTATGTCGAATAATCATATTGCAGATATTTTAACCAAGTCCCTCATTGGTACTCGTATTAGTTACATATGTAACAAGTTCGGTACATATGATTTGTATGCACCGGCTTGAGAGGGAATGTTAGATAGTTATGTGTAAATAGTCCTAGTCCCATATGTTGTAGGAGTAGAATATGTCCTAGTCCCATATGTAGTAGGAGTGGAATATGCCCTAGTCCCATATGTAGTAGGAGTGGAATATGTCCTAGTCCCATATGTATTAGGAGTGGAATATGTCCTAGTCCCATAGGTAGTACGAGTAGAATATGTATTATATATAGGGCTCAATTTATCATTGTTAATAAATAAATTTTTCTCCCGTGCGTTCTCACACCTAGCAAGATTCTAGAATATTTAGGATTGACCGATTCTGTTTACACCAAAAACAAAAAAGCAAAACACAATTTAGTTTGATCTTCTGCACTGAGTTGCTGCTGTCCTCCGAAACATCTGGAATTCCTCTTTTCCAGATTGTCCACCAAATACATGCTGGAACAGTCCTCCATCTATCTCCGTCTAGCTCTAGCTCCAGCTGCAGCTTCATCCCAGCTGAAAAGCACTTCAGTAATCTTACTAGGCATTGTCTAGGATATACCTATGAGATTAATAAAGATCTTCCACAGCTGGTCTGTTATGTTTAATATATTCGAGAAAGCTTCACACAGAAGGGCTTCTTTATGCCTTATTTTTCGAATGTTCCCGTGTTATGACAAGGGGAACCATTATCTTCAATGTTATTCATACTGACCATGTAAATGTTCAGCAAGATGATGTATGGAATCGGAAATGGGGCTATGTGAGAGGTTTCTCAGCTCACATGGGAAGGTGAAATAGTATACACGTTTATTATCTTTCTTTTGCAAACCATACACTTGTGTTATGTGATGCTAAGTTGGATAAACTACGTCACCTGAAAGGTACTCTTCTGTGATTTCAAGCAAGTGTCAAGTCTGAGGAGAAATCTTCAGAAATCTGAAGTTATTCTAGTGGTTCAGGTCAACGACATAAAGCAGGTGGTATAGGTTATCAGTTTTGAAGATAAGAAACTATTGTAATCTGCCGAAAGTGCTGGACCATTTTCAGCAATAATCTTGCTGCATTTCCTTGATATTACTTTTGATTACTTATCTTTTTCCGAGTTCTTCCGGTGCAGTATTCTTTTTTCTCTTTCAGATACCAAATTGGTGCATCAGTTTGTTCGTGAGAAATACTTCTTTGGCACGAGTTTGCTACTATAGAAATTGCTGTCCGAATCTCAGTTAACTTTATTTTGCATATTTTCTTATTTTTCAATATCATTAGGTCATATTGGAAACACAAATAGAATGTGTTCTGCATGGTAAATTTAATTTATTTCATTGTTCGCCTTATAAAAGTTTTCTTGCTGCTTGCTTGTTCTTGAGGCATTATTGTCAATTTGTCATGAAATGCTCTATTTGATATTATACCTAACTCCTTATCTGCTTTTTTATGTTGAACCTAATTTCTTATCTGCTTATATCCTTTTTACAGCAAATGTGGAAGTTAAGAGTAGAATCGGGCAGCTGGTACAAGGGGTTGTTAAAAGTATTGATAGAACACGTAAAGTAGTTTATTTGAGTTCGGATCCTGATGTGGTCTCAAAATGTGTGGTATGTTTTTTGAATTTATTCTACTGTTTGGATTGTTGTTAACTTTTGCACTGTGCTATGTTGCTCGGGCTCTCCGAAAATGTTAGTGGGTGCGTGTCGGATCCTTCAAAAATAGTGCATTTTTGGAGGATCCGACACGGGTGCGGCGCCATTTTGGAGGATCCGTGCAACATAGGCACTGTGTTCCTTTTCATTGTCTTGTCTTTGTGCATCAAGATGCATTCATGTATAACACACAAAAATTTTACTTCTGTACAGACCAAGGATCTTAAGGGTATCTCAATTGATCTTCTCGTTCCAGGCATGATGGTTAATGCTAGTGTGCGTTCAATACTTGAAAATGGAATTATGTTATCATTCCTCACATACTTTACAGGAACAGTAAGTTTACTGTATTTCAGTCCTGTTCACCAGAGTTTTGCATCTCTAGTTTCAGTGTTTCCATTTATTCATTTTTACTTTGTGCTGCTACAGGCTGATATGTTCAATCTGCAGCAAACTTTCCCCTCTTCCAGTTGGAAGATTGATTATCCTCAAAATAAAAAGGTAATAACTCCTCACTTGTCTGTTTTAAGAAGGCGCGAAGTTGGAAAGGATTTTGGAAGAATGCTTCAAATGAGCAGGTCACATAAATTTATGCAAGTTGGTCCTACGTAATCATCGCAGATCATGAATGAAAGACTTGCTACACCAATATATTCTTTCTTCCTTTTAAACGAATGAGCTTGTACGTTCTAAAATACAAACTTCTTGTAATTGGAAGACAAAATGACCATTGAAAATCAAGGCATTTACTTGGTTCCTGGCACATGAGGGTCTTAATGCCTACGGTTTGCAATTTTGCTAATGTCAAGATGACCTTACAAATCCATAAGCGGTCATTGTTGCATAATGTGTAGGAAGAACGATGAGAAGTGTTAGATAGTTATATGTAAATAGTCCTAGTCCCATATGTAGTAGGAATAGAATATGTCCTAGTCCCATATGTAGTAGGAGTAGAATATATCCTAGTCTCATATGTAGTAGGAGTAGAATATGTAATATATATACATTATCAAAAAGAATATGTAATATATATAGGGCTCATTGTGTCATTGTTAATAAAATAGATTTTTCTCCCGTGCATTCTCACATGGTATCAGGGCTTCAGTGTGAAAATTATCGCTGTGTCATTCCAGCGACATCCGGGAAGAAAGATCTCATTGCCGTGCAATTTTCCGGCAACTTCGTCTTGTTCCCTGGGTTCATCACTGCTACAATGGTAATGTGCATATACCATTACCCCCATTGGATCCGAAAACCCTTGTACGACCAAACCCTAGAAATTCCAGTCCCATCTGAACAGGAAAGTCTGTCACCGTGCGTCTTTCCGGTTGACGACTCAAGATTGATTTGTGTTATCTCCTCATCGGTAAGTGTTGTGCGAAAACCAACACTACCATCTTGTTCGGAAAAGTTAGGCAACAAAACCCCAGTCAATCGCTCCGGCAGAAAGTCACGCGCCTCCACGGGCCGCCAAAACTACTGTTCCGACGAGCTACAGTAACTTTTCCGGCGCGTGTGAGCCATTCCGGCCACTTGTTGACAAAATTTCTTCAGGACAACTTACTCGTCCAGTTATTCCGAGCTTACCCATATAAATTGCATCAAATTCTGACAACTTTTATTTTCTCCGGTGTGAACAGTGATTTCCCGCAACCTTTCGGCCAACTTCTGTTTATCAGCAACCACCTGGTTTTGTTGCTCAGGGTGAGTCTATTGTCCTTGTATGTCGAATAATCAGCTTGCAGATATTTTCACCAAGTCCCTCACTGATCCTCGTATTAGTTATATATGTAACAAGCTCGGTACATATGATTTGTATGCACCGGCTTGAGGGGGAGTGTTAGATAGTTATATGTAAATAGTCCTAGTCCCATATGTAGTAGGAATAGAATATGTCCTAATCCCATATGTAGTAGGAGTAGAATATATCTTAGTCTCATATGTAGTAGGAGTAGAATATGTAATATATATATGGCTCATTGTATCATTGTTAATAATATAGATTTTTCTTCCGTGCATTCTCACAAGAAGTGATTCTCATTTGTTCTTGCATGGCAATGAAAATAAAGGTATTTACTTGGTGCTTGGTACCTGAGAGGCTTAACATCAGTGATTTGCTACCATTAAGAAGACTTTACATATCCCTAAGCTGAGATTGTAGCATAATGTGTAGTAAGAGCAATGAAAGTCATTTTCATTTGATTGTTTTTTGGGAGGAAGAGTCATTCTCATTTGTTTTTCTATTTGTGCTTTTGCATGGTTTAGATTGTTTGGGGCTACTTTTGCTACTCCATCATTGAACACCGAGTTTTTTTCCTTTATAGAGAAGAAGATTTTGAGGGTGTTTTGATTGGCTTTTAAGCTAGTCAAATTAGCTTTTAAGCTCTTTTTAGCTTTTTTAGTGTTTGACAAAGTCGAAAAAGTGCTTAAACTCGGTTAAAAACTGCTTAAAACACTTTTTGGCTTAAAAGCTATTTCTGCTGAAAAGCCATTTTTCTTAAGCCAATCCAAACAGGCTCTTTATTGGTGCAATATAGAGGACCTGAAGTCCTCTCAAACAAGATGTGACAAAGATGAGTTATTTTAGAAGTTAAGAAGACCGAGTTGCCCAGTGTGTTGTATATCAGTTAAGTTCACATTAACCATTGCCCTCTATCCACAGAGGGGGTAAGGTAATCACTTTATCCCGGACCAAATGATGTGGTAGATATTTGTCTAGAAAACCCTAGCGGTTCTCAAGCCAAATACACCATGAGGGCACAAAATTTAGGTTGGAAATTGTAAATTGATGCTGGAGCTAGAAACTTTCACCAGTTATTCGGAATAGCCTGTTCCACAAGTTGTAGGCAAACAGCAAACTTACGATGTTGGAAAGGTGATTATGGCCTTATATTAGGCAAATATCACTGAAGATTTAACTTCAGTCTGTGAACCCGTAAAATGTCTTCTATGTTCAGTCTGTTTAGAAACAAGGACCATGCAGATGCCTTCATTTTAGAGTATTAGATTTTCAGTTTAGATTCCAAAGGAAAAGGAGAGTAGGTCTGGGATTGCACTAAGTAATGGTTCTTCAGCAAATTCCTGATTTATCCACCTCCTACACCCTGTATCAGATCAAGGAGGTCAAAACCAGATGGTGTTTCAAGTAAAACAATTTGATTGCCTACCTCTTTATCATCTAAAACACAAAAATATGGAACTTCCACACAAAATTGCCTCCCTCTGAAGAATAAAAGTTAACTAATGAGGGAATTTAGTAGATAAAGGAGTAATTCCCATCCAATTATCCTCCCAGAATTGAGTGCGAAACCATTTTATCACGAACAAGAGAAAAGAAGGAAACATATACCTGCCCCCAGTGATTTCGTCTAGTGGAAACGCAACTCGTGATGTGTTGTTCAGGTGCTCGTCACAGGTCCTGACAGAAAAAGAGTTTAGTGTTTAAGTGGAGAAGGGTAGAGGGGTGGGCCCATTATCCACCAAGTTTCGAACCGTGCACCATTGGCTCTTGGTGTTTCTCGGTTATCGAAAAAAGAAGGAAGCATATACCTGAAATTAATTCAGGAACTTAAACAATGGTGTTAGCTCGTATTTTAGCATCCCAACCATTGTGTTGCAGCCCATATTTGCTCTTGATTACAGTTCGTGAGTTTTAACGGTTGATATTGAAGTTTTGGTCACAGCAAAAAATGGCAAGATAATTGAGATGTTCACTGTGTACTGTGGTTATTTGGTCAGATCTTCTAGAACACTACATAGGACAGTGGTTTTCCGGTCCTCCATATGGTGTGACGCTGATGGCAATCAGTCTTTCATGATATACACTTGATCTATCTTCAGCAAGATTGTAGAGCTCTATGTTTAAGCTCGATAATGACAGACGTCCATCCCTCTTTGTGCTCTTCTTTCTTTTAATTAATATTCTTCTTTCTTTCTCTAAATAGAAAATAAATGACTTGCCAAATATGTTTATCCTGGATAGTGTGTTTGAATATTTAGGGACTTTTGTGTATTGAGCTTTCTTGCTATCTTTTACTTTTTTCCAGTTAGATAATTCTCTCTTCTTTAATTTCAACTAGCACTTTATTTTCTTGGTGTAGGTTAATGCTCGGATACTATTTATTGATCCCTCAACTAGAGCTGTTGGTTTGACATTAAATTATCACCTGGTTCACAACAAGGCTCCTCCTGCAGTAAGTTCATAAGATCCTAAGTATCCTTCTCTATCTACTCTAAAATATTGCAAGTTGCAGGTTTATTGTTTGCATATGGAGAATTTTCTAATAAAGCTGTTCAGTTTATTGTACATGGCTTTCACTTCTTTGATCATAGAAGTGCCTTTGCTTAGATGAAACATGGAATGAGGAAAAATACGATTTTGGATTATAGGAAGAGAATATGGCTCTAAGATAGAGCTGTTGGAGGGAAAAGATTGTTTAGTCAATCATAAAGATTAGATTACTTTGATGACATTAGGGCTATAATGAAGACACCGACCTCTGGACCTTTTGCATCTTTCAGGATGGTTGCAGGAGAAATCATTGCTTGTTCTATGGATGAATTTGCTAAGGCGTTTGATTGTCTACTGTGGATGTTATAGGTCCCGATTCAAATGTTATTTGTAAGATCCTGAGGGGGGTGCTTTTTGATGGGTAAGACATTGTGGTTGGGTCTGTTCCAGTTCCTTCAGAGATGTCAGACTTAACTCTAATTGTTGGGCCTCATTTCTCTATACTTGCTTTCAGTACACTTTTGGTTTGATCCAGCACATACATATTGTGTACCTGGTCTTGCCCTTCAAAATGCTTAACTGTTCTTCGATTAAGGGCATGGGAAAGCAGATGGAGTGGACTGCTTCTATTGGCTGCTTAGTGCCCTACCTGTCAAATAAAGAGGAAGTATATCTACTCTTGTTGTATGTTGTAAGCACTGAGCTGTGCACTTTTCAAGGTTCTTCCATGATGAAGCCAAGTACAGTTTTACTTTTGGTGTTTAAGATGGAAGCTAAGAGGTTGCCACCCGCATACAGTGAAGCACAGTTCAAAACCAGCAAGTAACCTGCTAACATCTACAAATTAGAGGAATTCTCAGTAAAACACGGTTTTCTAGTTGTTTTAAGTTATGAGCTGATGACATGCAAGTTTTCATGGTAGTAAACTATTATCTATTTAGTTAGTCCCATTGAACACACTCAATTTGGGCTACAGTGCTTCTACTGTGTCGCGAACTAAGTATGCATGCATCCATGCTTTCCTTGTATCAACTCCATGTTTATATTAATCAGTTAATATTATTAAATTAAACTGATGTTTCTGTTGTGCAGCTTATCAAGGTTGGAGATATTTTTGATCAATCAAAAGTGATCAGGATTGATAGGGGTTTGGGCCTTTTGCTGGAAATTCCCTCTTCCCCAGTTCCAACTCCGGCATATGTCAATGTAAGGATATTCCTGGATTCCATTGTTTTTGGGCCTTAATATTTATGCCTTTGAACTCAACTTTCAGTTTCAGTAAAAAATTGGCAAGTTTTGCAGGTATCTGACGTTGCTGATAAGGAAGTGAAGAAGCTGGAGAAAAGCTTCAAGGAAGGGAAAGTTGTCCGCGTCAGGGTTCTTGGTTTTAGGCATCTGGAAGGACTTGCTACTGGGGTTTTAAAGGTCATACTTGTTTACTGTTGGAAATTATTCGTTTGGTTCAAGTCAACTTTAGATGTTGAACTGGTGTTTGTCCAGTGCAAAATGTGATAAGAGTAAAGTCTGGTATACTTGTATGTGGATACCTTAGTTGAAGAACTTTGTCAAGACATTATTTTGGTTCTTGACTTCTTGCTCTTGGAACTGGGGCACAACGCACATTGCAAACATTACCTTCCTCTTGATTTCTCTCTGTTCTTTGCCTCTCTTTTCTGTTTGGTCTTGAAATGCTTTTTGCATTCTTGCTATGTGAATGCTGATTAAAAAACACCTATACTTGTTCTCAATTTTTTTTTGGTAGAACGAGTTTCGTTACTTCTCTTTTCCCTTTTTCATTAAAATTAAGAGGGGGGGGGGGATTGAAGTAGGGATATGGATGTTGCATTTTCTTTCGGTTTCTTGTTATTAGAATCTCAATGGATGTCTAAGCATATGCTCTCCTTAATTAACTTTTCTCTGCAATCCCAGCACTTTCTTTATATTTCCTTTATTTATGAACAGACCAGTGCATTTGAGGGATCAGTTTTCACTCACTCAGATGTCAAACCTGGGATGGTGGTAAAAGCTAAAGTCATTGCAGTAGACAGCTTCGGTGCCATAGTTCAATTTTCTAGTGGTGTGAAAGCACTTTGTCCTCTTCGCCATATGTCAGAATTTGAAATTGTAAAACCCAGGAAAAAATTCCAGGTATTCCAAAATAATATGCTGGTGTTTTTCTTGTATTCATCTCATTGGTTTTGACCTGTAGAGAGTTGTTGATATCTTTTGCAGGTTGGAGCAGAATTAGTCTTTCGTATTCTTGGTTGCAAGTCGAAGAGGATTACTGTTACACACAAGAAAACACTAGTATGTCTCTTTGATTTAACTTGCTTGTCGATAGTACTTGAGCTTATTATTCTCCAGTTTAACTGTGTTTTTTTCTTTTATCTTGTTTCATCTACTGATGAGTTCCTTATCTCAACTCTTTTATCTATATTGCATCTTTTTTTATCTACTGATATGTTTCTGAGCATGAGCCTCTTATCCGTATTGTATTAGTATGGTGCTGTTAATGATGCAGCGGCAAAAGGTCTTTGCTTCGTTATCCTAAACGTAAACAAAGCTTTGGCATGACTACTTCCCAAATCTTTTCCTACTTGTTTCATATCTGATCCTATTCTCTCTAACATGGTATTCAGGTACTAGCCCTCTTAAAAAGATTATCTATAAGAGAGTAAACTTTCAAGAAATTCTTTGTTTTCATATATGTAACAGTTTCATAATACGAGCAGAAAAGAGAAACTAACCCATTTACAGTGCTTATAACCATCAAAGAAATGAGCTTAGCAAAAGATAAAATGAGTCCCATCATGCAGTTATTTTTTGGAGAGAAAGGAACCAAATATGTTTTGATGGAATCTCAACTCCAAATCACACTCTCAAAGCTAATAGTTTGCTTGCCCTTTTTAGCTGGATTAAGTTAACCCCTGTGATTAGCACTAAACAATTTTTTGACTTTGTTAGTACCCTTGTTATAGATTGACACATTGTAAAGGGGCTTACAGACTCTTACATTTATGTATTTTTGTCTTCTGCTTTTGTAACTATGCATCTACTTGATGCCTTTCTAATGAAATACCTTCATAAAAAAAGGAAGGTAAGATGAGTTCCATTTCAATTTATCCAGGGTGCATTAAGACCCATTTCTCATTGGTTGGCATGGGCTAAGCCTAACCACAAATCATAACCTATTAACTTTTTCCTCTATTTTAGCTTGGAACCTATTTATTGAGTAACTAGCACTGGCATAATTGGGTTTGGTACCCGACACTTTTGCATTATAGTCAGCCCTTGTTCTAGCATATTATTTGCCTATGAGTAGTAGCTCGCTCATGTGAGAGGAGAAGCACAGATGCCCCAGTTAGGAGGTGTGAGATGTTGACCTTGGTGGGTAGGAGAGGTAGAGGTAGGCCAAAGAAGTATTGGACAGAGGTGATTAGGTAGGGCAGCTGGAGCTTACAGAGGACATGACTCTTCATAGGAGGGTGTGGAGGTCGAGGATTAGCGTAGAAGGCTAGTACGTAGTCGCGCATTTTCTGTTTCTTTCTCAGACCGGGAGCATTAGTGCTAGTATGGTATCCGTCTAATTCGTAGATTGCTATTACTACATACTGTTTAGTGCTATCTTTTGCTTCGGTTTTCTTAATATCTTACTGTTGCTACTTGTTGCCATTGCTTCTTTTCATCTTCTTTTTAGCCAATGGTCTATCGGAAACAACCTTTCTGCGCTCCCAAGGTAGGGGTAAGGCCTGCGTACATACTACCCTCCCTGGGCCCATTGTGGGAATCCGCTGGGCTTGTTGTTGTTGTGGTAGTAGCTCACTCATGCATCTGTCTAGCTATCAGTAATTCTTCTCACTAATGAGGAGTAGAAGAAAACTGAAACATATATGTTGGATATGGAAAACATTGGTTTTCCAAATTGCCTTATTAAGTTTACTTTAATAAAGCAATCAAAGTCTGTTCCTTTAACTTTGTCTTGCATACTGCATAAGGTTTTAGTAATTTGTTTTTTCATTTTTCCATCTTAGATTCTATACACTGTACTTTTTCATCTGGATGTCTAAGATGGTTGCATTTTGCATCTTAATTTCTTCTCTCTAATTGCAATTAAATTACAGTTAACTTTGTAAGAAACTAAAACTGCTTGAGAATGTAGAGTTTCAAGTCATTTTTTTTTGCATTAATATGTATGTTTTACTTCCAAAGTTTGTTGTAATGTGACCATTGCTTTAATTGTTTGTTTTAATTGTTCTTATACCAAGAAACTAACAACTAATGTTCACCGGACATTAGTATTTGTTTTGATTACTATCATGTTTTACAATCTCATTGTTCTTCTGGATTTTTTATATGGATTTAGCTTTTTTGATGGCAAGCACCCTCCACTTCCAATCAAGAGGTTGTGAGTTCGAGTCACCCCAAGAGCAAGGTGGGGAGTTCTTGGAGGGAAGGATGCCGAGGGTCTATTGGAAACAGCTTCTCTACCCTAGGGTAGGGGTAAGGTCTGCGTACACACTACCCTCCCAAGACCCCACTTGTGGGATTATACTGGGTTGTTGTTGTTGTATTTAGCTTTTTTGAAAGATGACATCAGTGAATATGGACATTGGGTGTTCGGGTGAGTTATGTTGAAGTGGGTTAGTGGTGGATCATGCCCATTATTAGGCTGAACTCGTGTTGGCTTATAAAATATTCGTTAGGTTGCAGTTAGACAAAAAAAAGCATTTCGTTGCGTTGAACCATTTTGTGAAGCTCATTTTGAGTCCGCACTTAATACCTATATGTGAAAACCCATTCATTTGCCTCCTGCGCTGCAAATTCCATTTAACTGTTTATCTGTTCTATCACTTGCTTCTTATCCCATTATATTGTTGCAACCTTGTAATACATTGGCATTTAAGAAAATTAACTATTTGTCACTCTCTCGTCATTTGGACATTTTAATAATTTGTTCCTGGTGTCTTTTGTAGGTTAAATCAAAACTTGAAATTCTTGGCTCTTATGCTGATGCTACTGAAGGACTAATAACACATGGATGGATAACGAAGATTGAAAACCACGGTTGCTTTGTCCGCTTTTACAATGGAGTACAAGGATTTGCCCCTAGGTTACTTCCTTGCAATTCACCCTCCAAACTTAATGCCAAAACCAATCTGTATATCTGTATTTTTGTTATTTTATAATGTGTGGTAACACATTGAAGG
Source organism: Nicotiana undulata (assembly GCA_005239495.1). Classification (NCBI taxonomy): domain Eukaryota; kingdom Viridiplantae; phylum Streptophyta; class Magnoliopsida; order Solanales; family Solanaceae; genus Nicotiana; species Nicotiana undulata. Next base: position 53,575 of record ML283822.1, on the reverse strand, counting down.
CTTTTCTTTTCACTTCTGATCTGATTATGTTTCTGTAAATGATAGTACTTTTATTTCATTCTGTTCCTTCATCTGTTAATCGTTTTTTACATCTCTGAGAGGATTAAATTTGTATTACCTATATTTCCAGGCTTCTTCTTTCTCTTCTGAGTTATGAGTTTGCTTTACCAATTCTATGGATGTGGACTGATATAATGGCAAGTAGAATATATTGGTCTAGATTAGCTTTAAGGATCTCTTTTCAGAATTGAACTCCGTTATTATCTGTATGATATTACATAATTGCTTTGTAATGGAAAGTTGAATATACTGGTGTGGATTAGCTATAAGGATCTTTTTTCAGAATCTAATCTGTTTTATTATTTGTATGAGATTACTGAATTGCTATTATCCCGATACAACATTTAGAGTATCGGGAAGAGTGTGCAATAGAAGTTTCCTGAAGTGTTGCAAATTGCGTTTGCATCAGCGATGCTCGTGTCTTCATAATTTCTTTCAAATATGTGCTCTTAGAATATCTTTTGCGGATGTCAATTTTTTAATTGAATGAAAATTTTATTATTATTCTTCTTTGCATTCTGACAGAATGAAATAAGACTTAATGTAAATTAAAATGAATAGGATGATCAAAAAATGATTTTAAGATCAGGGTAAAGGCTACATGTGATCTGAATTTGTTAGTATATTTGGCTCTGTATATTATTATATACACATAAAGATTAAGAAAAAGTCAAGGTCATGGTACTCTCTTTACCCTCTCTATAGGTCAATTTATATTCTGCAGCATCTTATTGGAACTGACGCTTCCATTTATGTATCCAGATCTGAACTTGGACTAGATCCGTGCTGTGAAATAAGTTCCATGTATCACGTAGAACAAGTGGTGAAATGTAGAGTTACCAGTTCTAATCCGGCTTCACGGCGTATTAACCTCAGTTTGACAACAACACCCTCAAGGTTTGTTTCTTTTTTGTCTTCGTTAGAAGTTGCTTTAATAATGTAAAAAGAATTCATATCTAACAAGAAAAGAATGCATTTCTAACATGCTCTTGAAACTTTTTGTATAAAACCGTAACTCCAGTAATATTTTTTCTTATTCCTCTAATGAGCTTCCGTTAGAAGAACATGTTATGTAGGAATCCCTTTTCATTTCTCTTGATTATCACTCTCAAGCGGTTGAAGAAACAGCTGAATATTTTTCATAATGAGGGGATCGACTTTTCATATGCTTAAATATGTGGAGTTCTTGTATTCCAGTAATGATATCGTGCCTGAAAAGTGTTCCTTCAAATGTTGCAAGGATGTCAGCAATCTTCTTTAATAATGGGCTTTATGTGACAGTTGCTATTGTTGTTGGCACCATATGTAAATTTTGTGGATCATCAATACATAGATATATTGAAATTAATATTTTTTGCAGTTTTTTTGCTTTCTTCATGGTGGTTTGTTAGAGAGGTGGTGTCTCTTGAATCATTGACATCTTTAGACTGAAAAATTAATGTGACTTTCAAGATCTTCACCACTTTATTGCCATAATGATCTAATATGCATGTCTCCTTGCCCTGCACTCACACTGCTTTAATTTTAAGGTTGCATTTTCTGGACTGCAGTTTTTGATTAAATAAATGATTCCTCCATTCATTTGAACGTTAATGCTAGGGTATCTAGCAATGAACTGGTCAAACCAGGAAAGATTGTTTCTGGAGTGGTTGAGCGAGTAACTGCCGATGCAGTTGTCATAGATGTTACTGCTCAGGGTCATTTTAAGGGAACAATCTCTACTCAACACTTGGCTGATCACACTGGTGAATGTTCAATTGAATCCTTTTCTTTCCCCCGCAATTGCATTTACAGTTTGCCCTTTGTTATTTCCTGTGCACTATATGTATCAATTAGGCGTTAAATATTATTGTTTTTGCCACTTTGCAGACCATGCTGAGTTGATGAAGTCTGCCTTGAGGCCTGGGTATGAGTTTGATCAGCTTTTGGTTCTTGGTACTATTTCTATTCTACATCCAGCTGTATTCAGTGATCTCTGCAGTTAATTTCTGCTCATTTCCATCCATTTTTTTTCCATAGCTCACTGCTAACTTGTCCAGTGATTTTGTCTTTTATTTGTTGGGAAGAGATATAGCTAATTGTTTTTCTGACAAGAGGCCAAAGTTGTAGTATTCCTGAATAATAATAGCAAAAAGATGGTGTCTTGTTAATCTAGACAAGGCATGCCATTGGGAAATTAATGAAATTCATTATGTTAAGGAAAACTTATCAATGGTGCAGTATTTACAGAGACTTCTGGTTTTATAGTTGCATGCGACAAAGTCAAGTATTGAATACTAATTTAACCAAGACTGCTGTAGATGTTGGAGATCCCCTTTATAATACCTGTGGTCAACTTTGTGTCCTCTGGACTTGTTATTTGTTCTGGTTCTTATGTGATTCTTCTGTAGTTTAACCAACTGCGGCTGATAGACTGACCTGTGGTTTTTCTATGTTCTTTTAGTTTTTCGGGCTGCATGAGAGAGAGAGAGAGAGAGTATTTAAACATGTGCACTGACTAGATATTTGTCTGGATCTTTGATGTTTGTAGATGTTGAGGGCAGCAATTTAATACTCTCTGCAAAACATTCTCTTGCAACCTCAGCTCAGCAGCTTCCGCTGGATGTTAGTCAAGTCCATCTTAACTCTGTGCTGCATGTAAGAAACTTTACTTCCTAGTTTCTGAGTTTCTTTCATCCCTCCCTTCTAGGTGAGTTAAGTAACTGTTTATAATCCAAATGGCAAGGAACAGAGGCATATTTTTTTCTTTGTTTTACTCCTCTTATTGAGTGGGCGTGGTTCTTGCAAACTGTGATTGTTCATGACTGAAGAGATCACAACAAATAAAGTTAAAAGGATCTTTTGAAATCCCCAAAACACTAGTAGTTGAAGTTAGTTTATTAACTACTCCCTCCGGTTCACAATAAGTGACCAGTTTCCTTTTTCATTTTGGTTCAAAATAAGTGTCCAGTTATGTAATCAAGAAAGAATTCAATTTGTTTTTACAAAATAACCCCTATGTATCCCTAAAAAGTTTTCTTACTCCTCACATTAAATGTTTAATTAGGGGTAGTTTAGTCATAGTAGGTATTTTTGTATAGAATTTAGTAAAAGCAAATTGGTCACTTATTATGAACCGGAGGGAGTATTATGTTATTACTTTCTGGCAATTCCACTTCCGCTAACCACAGCATGTATCTTTTTATCCAGGGGTATATTTGTAATATAATTGAAAGTGGTGTCTTCATTCGCTACCTAGGGCGTTTGACTGGGTTTTCTCCAAGAAACAGGGTATATACTTCTTGCAGTAAATCTACTACCTTCATAATTGTCTATTTTATTTGGATGAAGTGCATTATATGATCAATAAAAAGCGCTGATTCATCATCGTTTTTTCGTGAAGGCTACTGATGACAGAAGATCTAGTCTATCTGAAGTTTACCAGATTGGACAGTCTGTCCGCTCTAACGTAGTTGACGTAGGTCAACCGTTTGGTAAAATGAAGCTTTGGTATGTTCTTCTTTTGGGATTCCAATTGAAATTTAGGTTCTTCCCTTCTCTCTCATTCAGGTTAGCAGTGAAACAAATCGAATTACAGTTTCTTTGAAGCAGTCGTCCTGCTCTTCAACAGATGCATCCTTTATTGAAGAATACTTCCTTGTGGAGGAGAAGGTAATCACTAACAATGAATTCCATATTGCAGAACAACTCTTCTGATCACGACTGGCAAAAAATTCCCTGTTTGTTTGTCAGACATACCGATTATTCTATGTCTCTTTGCATATTTAATCAACAACAACAACAACAAAAAGCCCAGTATGATCCCAACAGGTGGGGTCTGGGGAGGGTAGAGAGGCTGTTTCCAATAGACCCTCGGCTAAGGAAGCAAGGAGGGAAGAAAGAAGGAAGAGAAAAGAAAAAGGGAGAGATAAAGGATAAGTAGTACCAAATAATAGCAACGGGGAATACAATACCTGAAGCGAACAAAACCACATAACGTAATAAAAATCTAAGAATATGAAGAGACATGCATGCTACTAAGACTATCGGTGAACAACTAAAAACTACCCACAAACATTCTACCTTAATCCTCGACCTCCACGCCCTCCTATCAAGGGTCATGTCCTCAGTGAGCTGAAGTAGCGCCATGTTCTGTCTAATCACCTCTCCCCAGTACTTCTTAGGTCTACCTCGACCTCTTCTCAAACTCTCAATGGCCAACCTCTCACACCTCCTGACAGGAGCATCAATGCTTCTTTTCTTAACATGTCCGAACCATCTCAGCCTCGACTCTCGCATCTTGTCCTCCACATAGGCTACTCCCACTCTGTCCCGGATTGCTTCATTCTTAATCCTATCTCTCCTGGTACACCCACACATTCATCTCAACATTCTCGTCTCTGCTACTTTCATTTTCTGCACGTGGGAGTTCTTGACTGGCCAAGACTCAGCCCCATACAGCATAGCTGGTCGAACCACCACTCGATAAAACTTACCCTTAAGTCTTGGCGGCACATTCCTATCACATAAAACACCGGAAGCAAGCCTCCACTTCATCCATCCCGCTCCGATGCGATGTGCGACATCTTCGTCAATCTCCCCCTTACCCTGGATAATAGACCCGAGATACTTAAAACTCGCTCTCTTGGGGATAACTTGAGCATCAAGCTTCATCTCTACGTTTGCATCATGGGTCCTGTCACTGAATTTGCACTCCAAGTATCCTGTCTTGGTTCTACTCAGTTTGAAACCTTTAGACTCCAAGGTCTGTCTCCAAACCTCCAACCTCGCGTTAACTCCGCTTCCCGTCTCGTCAATCAACACTATATCATCGGCAAATAGCATGCACCAAGGCACCTCCCCTTGGATGTGTCGCGACAATACATCCATCGCCAAGGCAAATAAAAATAGGCTAAGAGCCGATCCCTGGTGCAACTTCATCTCCACAGGGAAATGCTCTGAGTCACCACCCACAGTCCTCACCCGTATCTTAGCATCATCATACATATCCGTAATCACCCTAATGTACGCTACCGGAACGCTGCTAATAGGGGTGGACATAAAATCCGAAATAGTATAGTCCAAGCCCAACCTTTTTCTTTTTAATTTTTTAGCCCAATAACCTTAAGCCCACACCCCAAAAGTCCAAAACACCTATTAATTTAATATTTCTCGTATTACTACTAATATAGCAAAAAAATTGAAATTGATATCTTAAACTATGAGTAGAAAAGTATTTAGAATCAATAGAAAAGGTTTCCTTTTCGATGACTTATTTTGCAAACTTTAAATTAAAAAGTAAAATAGTTACTTCTATTTCAATTTGAATATTTAGCTAAACATTATTTCGATAAAGACCATTTAACAAACAGATTCACCGACCATTTTTAGTTTAATACAAGTTGTATTGGTTTCAAAAGTCGAAGAGCTATAGATTTGAATAAGCAGAAGCCTCGTAACATAGATTTGTTTTAAACCGAAACCGTACCGAACCGAAATAAGAAATACCGAACCGTACCGAAATATTTTGGTATGGTATTTGGTATACACAATTGATAAACCGAATACCGAAATACCGAACCGAAATTCTTAAATACCGAACCGAAGTACCGAATGCCCATCCCTAGCCGCTAACCTCCAAACACCTCCGCAGGACCTCCCTCGGGACTTTATCGTACACTTTCTCAAGGTCAATAAACACCATATGCAAATCCTTCTTCCTTTCCCTGTATTGCTCCACTAATCTCCTCATCAGATGAATCGCTTCCGTAGTCGAACGTCCCGGCATGAATCCAAACTGATTCTCGAAAATAGACACGCACCTCCTCACCATGGCCTCCACCACCCTCTCCCAAACTTTCATAGTGTGACTCAACAACTTGATACCCCTATAATTATTGCAATTTTGGATATCACCCTTGTTCTTGTAAAGCGGAACCATCGTACTCCACTTCCATTCTTCGGGCATCTTCTTTGTCTTAAAAATAACATTAAAAAGCCCTGTAAGCCACTCCAAATCTGCCCGCCCTGCGCTCTTCCAGAATTCCACCGGGATTTCGTCTGGCCCAGTCGCTCTGCCCCTACACATCTTACGCATTGCCCCTTCCACCTCCTCTACCGTAATCCGCCTACAGTACCCAAAATCCCGCCGACTCTCGGAGTGCTCCAACTCACCCAGCACAATGCGTCTATCCCACTCCTCGTTCAACAGTTTATGAAAGTATGTCTGCCATCTTTTCCTAATAGTGCCTGTCCATCAACACTTTGCCATCCTCATCCTTGATGCACTTGACTTGGTCTAAATCGCGTGCTTTCCTCTCCCTCACCTTGACCAACCGGTACAACTTCTTGTCCCCGCCTTTGCCCCCGAGCTCCTCGTACAAACGAGCAAACGCCGAGTTTTTAGCCGTTGTAACTGCTAACTTCGCCTCTTTCTTTGCCTTTCTGTAACACTCCCGATACATGCTTTTTTCCTCCTGTACTCTCCACTAGCTTCAAATAAGCAGCTTTCTTAGCTTCCACTTTACCTTGAACCTCTCCATTCCACCACCAGTCCCCTTTATGACCCCCAGGAGAGCCCTTCGTGACCCCTAAGACCTCTCTAGCAGCTACCCTAATGCAATTCGAGCATATTTAACAAAAGAATAAAAGTAAAAAAAGAACTATCAGAACAAAGAAACATTTTGGAAATCTGTAGAAAAATCTTCTTCAGTATAGGTCTGTGTACACGGAATTGCTCCATTACTGTATGGGCCTTGCCCAGGCAGATTTTCTGTCATTAGGGAGGGACTTTCTATCTGGTAGTGCACTTGAAACTGCCTACGTTAACGGTAAATCCTTTTATTTTTGTGTTAAATGAGATTCACTCTAAATCTTATTCCTTTAAACTTAGTCGAGACTTTTCCCGTTTGATTTATCTTCTCTTCCTTCTTATTCTTGGTTTTGTCCATTTGGAATGGAAAGAAAAATATCACGTGTTCTTATGATTTGGCTGTTTTGACTTGAAACTTCTGCAAGTACCATAAATCTTCTGCTTTGCAGCTTTTGACTTGAATGATCAAGTCTGTTACGGTCTTAGCTCATCTGTTTTCTCATTTATTAACCTTTACAACCTTCAAGAGCATGAATCCTACCTTGGGTCTAGAATAGGTGGGTCTTGTATGTGTATTATCTCTGCTTACAGAGGAGAATGTGCAAACCTGAGTCAAAAAATCAGGTGATGTGTTCTTTTGCTAGTACAAATGTGACATACCAACTATTGGATCTCTGTGCTCAATCAGACCTTGTTATATTAAAGGGGATGTAGGGACACTCTTTTCTCTTAGATTCTCTATCATTTTGATTGGATCTTTATTCATCTTTTGCTGCTATCAGATTGCAAAGCTGCAGTTGGTGGACTCTGGAAGTTCTGACCTAAGATGGGTGGAAGAATTTAATCTTGGTAGCACTGTGAAGGGAAAAGTTCATGAAATAAAGGAATTTGGTGTTGTAGTAAGCTTTCAGAAATATGATGATGTTTTTGGTTTTATCTCCCACTATCAGTGTAAGTCCTTTTGAAACATTGAATAACCAGTTATTATTTGTTGCCTTGAGAACTAATACTAAGTAAATGAGATTCTTTGCAGTAGGTGGAATCTCTGTGGAGACTGGCTCAAGTATTCGAACCACAGTACTTGATGTTTCCAAGATAGAACGCCTAGTGGATCTGTCTTTGAAGCCAGCTTTTGTGAATAAATCAAAGAAAGAGACCGCTAATAATCAAGCCCAGAAGGTCATTCCTGAAATTGCCATTTCATTGTTGTGCCGTATTGTTCATTCTCTCAGTTTTGTTTGCCTCATTAAGGATATTTTAAAGAAAAATAATGGCTTCTTGCTTTCACACTATTTTTTTTTGATAACGGAGAAATCCCAAGGGCTAGTGGCGGACAGTTCGAAACTCAGTTTATAATGGGCCTGCCTCTCTGCCCCTTTCTACTTAAATACCGGGCTTTTGTCTGCAACACTGTTTGAACCGTGACGTGCGGACTCTTCGATTTTGGTACCGTCCCCGTCCGGATACGGGGACGGGATACGACCCTGATACGGGGACGGGATACGTCCCGGTTACGGTCAACTGACTTCGGACACTTGACCGGAGTCCATCGACAAATTTGGGAGAAAAATTGAGATTTTGATTTCTCAAAATAGAAAATAAAACAGATTTAGACAATGAAAGAATAATGTCCATCTTGGAGAATGAAAGATTGAATTGTACAATATTCGTGTAAGTTTTTCATGGACTATCTCTCAAAATTTACAATATTTTTATAGCTCTAACTTTTATTAGCCGAATCGCCACACCCATATCCGGATCCGCACCCCCGAATCTTAAATTTTAGATTTTGCCGAATCCGATACTTGGATCCGTCCCCGTATCGGATACCCGCACCCGAGTCCGAGCAACTTAGCGTGCGGCTAACCCACACATCACAAGTTGTGCTCTTACCAATTACCACTAGCCCAAAGCCTTGGGGGCTTCTCTCATACTACTTCTTCGAAGAAAAACTATTAATTTTATATATGCAATCTTGTATTTTGTTTTCTTCTTTTATCTTGCATCTATATTGGTTGCACTACAATTTTTTTCTCTTTCATGCTTTCCCTTCATATACAGAAACGTAAGAGGGAAGCACTTGGGGAATTGGAAGTAAATCAAACTGTAAATGCAGTTGTGGAGATTGTTAAAGAAAATTACTTGGCAAGTCTTTTCAGTTTTTATTGTAATTATTTTGGCTAGCTTCTATCCGTACTGTTTAGGCATGCTTAACCATTTCTATTAACCAGGTGGTTTCACTACCATCACATAATAACACTCTTGGATATGCATCACGAGCTGATTACAACACTCAAAATGTACCCCCTAAATCATTTGCCAATGGAGAGAGGTAATAATCCGGATACTTTTAGTTGTGTTTTCATTTTCAGTTCCTTTATGATGTCTAGTTGCAGCTAAAAGTCATTTCATTTATTGGTTTTTACCATTTAGGGGTCGTTTGGTGTGAGGTATAAGAAGGTATAGTGTTGGTATACAAATTTAATGCCACCTTAATACTTCGTTTGGTTAGCAAATCAGGTATAAGTTATCCCAGGATTAAAATTAACACTGGGATAACTTATACCTTATAGAGGGTGGGGTAATTAACACCGACGTAACTTATACATTCTTCTTACAAATTATGCAATTATCATATTTAATACAACATACCAAACAATGGATAAAAAACAATCCCAGCATAACTAATCCTGGTATAACTTATACCAGTATAACTTATCCCGGCATAAGTCGTATTCAAACCAAACGACGCCTTAGTGATTTTGCTGATGTTTGGAATTTATTGTACTCGAGTTGACAATGAAAATGATGTTTACGAATTCTAAAGGAAAAGCAAATGAGATGTGCATTAAATCATGGTCTAAATGCTATGGCTTGACATCATCCAAGAAATGTGAGCTATGACCTGCAGTATAACTAGACTTGGGAAGCAAGTAAAGAGAGAAAATCAAGAAGTTCATAGAGTAAAACTTGCGTCGACGTGGTTGTAATTTATGCTTTGTGAATAGCAAATGGCTGAATGAGGTGCTATGATCAAAGGGAAAAAAGTATGTTGAAGAATCTTGTAGTATGGTTCAAGGGAAATGTGCCAATTTGATAAAGACAAGGGAATTTTAGATATAGGAGTTACCATCTTGGGGTGCGGCCTTTCCCCGAATCAATGCGAGATGCTTTGTGCACCGGGCTGCTTTCATCTTAGTAAGATGTGTGCGCATATACCGGTCAAAAGATATGGCTAGCTGATATGTGAATGGAAGAATATATAAGAGAAGGCTACCATGGAATCTGAATCCCTTGTGATATAGGAACATCAGGAGCGTGCACCTCTTTTTATATAGTATTTTAATATAGGGAAAAAGGCCAAAATTGTCCCTATACTATCGAAAATTAGTCACGTTTATACCCGTTTCTACTTTCGGTCTAAATATACCCCTGCCCCTAACCCTAACGGTTGTCCATGACTCAGCGACTAAAATGACACGGTGGACTTCATGTCACTATTTATTTTCCATCTGTAATAATAAATAATTAAACCAACTAAAATAGAAATATAGTTTGTTCTTCACTATTTCATTGGAATTCCTTGTTCTCACTATCAAATTTGGTTCTGAAATCTCTAGTTTCTTCATTATTTGTGTTTAAACTACTGAGTTGAGCTGAAATTGAAGTAGTAAGATTGAATTTGAGTCACAATTGAAACCCGTCTGTGCCGAGTTCAAGGAAGAAGCTAGGGTTCGTTTGAAATCTGAAATTGGGGGTTCTAAATCAACTGGATGTTTGATATTCTATATGGAAACATCAGTGTGAAACTCTGTTTGAAGATTCGGACCAATTGATTCTGAATTCTAGGGTTTTGGTTCGAAATTTCGAACCAACTTTGCGAGGAAGAAGACTAACCGGGCCTTTCGATTCAGGCGATTGTTTGAACAAATTGGTTACTGGGATTTGTTCGAGTTGTTGTTGGGAAGCCGTATTCCAGATTTGAGCTCGTTTTGTGATGGTTTGGTTAGGTTTCGATTGAGTCAGTTGAAGCTGTTTTGCACAAATTAAACGTTGGGATTGATCTTAGAGTGGTTTGGAGGCAGCATCCAATGTTTTGTTGCAGCTGGTGAAGGATTGATCGAGAATCGAAGCCATTGAAGCTCGAAGAACTTTAACGAACAACTGCGATTTCTGGAATTTAATTCCTCAAGCTGTTGCGTAGCCTATGCACTCCTCGACGCATCAGGTCTGATTCCTCTGTGCTTAAACTTTTGACGATTTCTGGATTTCCAAGGGATTTGTAAATGATTAATCGAATAGAAGACTGAACTTTATTGCTATTATTTGGGATTGATCGATTTGAATCCGTGAATTCTACTCACGCCGTTTAAGCTTGATTTTTGGAGTATTGAATTAAATTTGTAGTTCGACTTGAAGCTGTTGTTGCTTATGAACTCAGTTGGGATGGTTGAATAACCAGAGTTAATTGTTGCTAAAGTTTGGAACTCTTTGCTTCTGGTTAGATTCTCTTGTTATTACTACTTGATTGAGTTTAGTTGAGGATAAATTGAAATTTGCACTTGAAGTGTTTTCTTGAGGTATTTTCTTGGTGGAAGACGGCTGGAGTGGTGGTTCGAACACTGACCGGTAATGATGGAAATTAAATTTATGAAATAATTTTGTGGATCAGGACAAGAACCTTGAATTTGCAGCAATGGTGGTATGTTGTTAGAGAAGAAGACTAATTTTAGTGGGTTTAGTTATTTATTATTACGGATGGAAAATAAATAGTGACATGGAATCCACCGTGTCATTTTAGTCGCTGAGTCATGGACAACCGTTAGGGTTAGGGACGATTTTGTCTACTTTCTTAACGGCATGCATATATTTGGACCGAAAGTAGAAACGGGCATAAACGTGACTAATTTTCGATAGTATAGGGACAATTTTGGCCTTTTTCCCTCTATATAAGGGGATTTCGGCTTTTTAGTCAAGGCTCAAGAATTATTAGTTTAATCATGGGACATGATAAAATTAGAATGACTTATGTGGAAACTAGTTGAGTGAAAGGGGGAAAAATTCTCTACAGCTACTAGTTGTTGCCAAGAATTTCCTCTCCATGAGGCTACTGTTCTTGCCTCATTAATGTACTCATGCTATTATGCTTTCTATTCTATGGATAGCTAAAGTAATTCTTATTTATTTAATGCATGCTAGTGTGGTTTCTAGTTAGTAATATTTTCAATTATTTTTCCTAGTTTGTAATTCATTTTTCGTTTAATGTAGTGTCATTGCCACTGTTATGGCCATTCCCTCTCCTTCAACAAGTGGGAGATTGCTGCTGCTGCTTAAATCTATTAGTGAAGCTAGTGAAACTTCGAGTTCCAAGAGGGCTAAAAAAAAATCTAGTTATAATGCTGGGTCACTGGTTCAGGCAGAGGTATGGATATCGTCCTTGGTAGTAGTTACTCTTACTGCATGCAAGATTGAGATAATAAATTAGCTGGGATTATATCTTGTCTTTTCGATTAACTGCAGATTACTGAAATAAGGCCACTTGAAGTGAGATTAAAATTTGGGTCCGGTTTCCATGGGAGGGTGCACATAACAGAGGTGAGCCACTACTTGATGACTTGTTCTCAACTGATTACATAAGGGGTCTTGTAGTTGCCGGTTAGAGAGGAGTTATCCGTGTATTAAAAATAGCATAACCGTATACATTGTTTGTTACAAAAATGGTGAAAAATAATCTCCACATAGAATCTAGCCTAAGATATACAATGTTTGGTTGGTTTTTTCTCTTTTCCACATTAAACATAGCATTGCTAATACAATTTTTGGTTTATGTTTTTCTTTTCCGCTTAACTAATACATGTATAAATTATGAGGGAATCTATGTGTTATTGTATGCAGGGTAAAAGATGGAATAACTAATACATGTATTAGTAATACTTAGATTAAAACACAAAATGACAAGAATATCTATTCAAACTTGTATTTATTTTTGTTTAAAAAACTATTTATTATATGCTATCAATGTTAATAGAATAAACTAGACAAATAATTAATAATATTGACAATACATTTCTATATTACTATCCTTACATAACTAATTTCCTTATAACTAATCCCCGCATAACTAATTCTTGTGTAACTAAACTCTGATAACTAGTCCATGCATAACTAATCCTGCATAATTAATCTATTTCTGCATAACTCGTGTTCGAACCTAAGATATGAGTTCCCCTCTCCGGCTTTAAGATCCTGCCTTTCCCAATAGAAAAAGAAAGAAAATGTACCTGATAATAGAGATCTTACCCTTCTCGAAAGAAAAGGAAAAAAATAAAAGAATAGGAAAAGAAAAAAAGTATAATTTGATTTTCAGTGTTCCTAAACTTGTGGTTTTTAATTTCTTGATGAATAGGCATCAGATGACAATCATGCTGAAGCTCCATTTAGTAACTTCAGATTTGGGCAGACTCTTACTGCAAGGATTATTTCAAAGTTTAATATGTCAGAAAGTATTAAGAGAGGCTATCAGTGGGAGCTATCCATTAAACCATCCACACTTGCAGGTGAAATGAACATGGCCACATATGGCATGAGACCTTTTTTGTTTTACTGACTATTACTTCATGTATGGCATGAGACCTTTTTTGTTTTACTTACTATTACTTCATATGAATTTTCATCCACTTGTTGTCTTCTACCTCATCCACTTTGGAAATATTTGCATTCTTGTTGTTAGATCAAATCCATAGATTGTCAAAGTTTACCTTTGACTGTTAAACTCCAAATGGTACTTTATCAAAAAAATATACTGAAATCTGTATTATGTGACATATTACTAGAAGGTTTATTACCTTATTTTTGTTACTTTGCAAGCTCCGCAAGCCCAATATGTGTAGTAGGACCTATATGCTTATTCTTATGTTACTGACTCCAAAAAGTCTCGTGATTCTATCCTCTGTTATATACAGGATATGTCGGGCCATTCTTTGACTCGGCTCTTATTCCCTGTCTTATATTTGTGATTGGCACATATATGCATGATGCTGAGAACTCTTAAATTGTATTCAATAAATCACATTCATTGTTTGCATGAGTAAGGCTACATATGTTGACTTGCTAAGCTTTAAAAATCTTGGCTTTCTTTTGTTACCTTTCTCAAAGAAAAAAACTTGGCTTTCTTTTATGATTCCACTGGGAATGGTTTGAGTAGATGCAGAAAAGCTTATTTTTATCCCGTTCAACGAAATACAAACTATAACAAATCTTATGAACCAGGGGTTGTTCTAAGATGGTCATATTAAAATTCTTCAATAGACATGATTGATTTCATGTTCAAGTGAGGCAAATCTACTTTTTCTAAAGGTATTCCTTTTGACTATGGTTGTTCTACTTCCATGTCCAGGATCTGGTGAAATTGAACCCGTTGAAGAATTCAATTATTCAACCGGACAACTCGTTACTGGCTTTGTGTACAAAGTTGACAATGAATGGGCTTGGCTAACGATATCTCGAGATGTTAAGGCCCAGCTCCACGTCTTAGATAGCTCAAGTGAGCCTAGTGAGCTAGATGAATTTCAGAAAAGGTTCACTATCGGCAGGTCTTTTTCCGGTTATGTTTTAAGTGCTAAGAAGGAGAAGAAGTTGGTGCGTTTGCTTTCACGACCACTGTTGGTTGGCCTGGAAAGATCTGCCCGTCAAAAAGATGGACCAACGGATCATTCAAGTGAAAATATGGCATTTCATATTCGTGAAGAGAGTGTTTTGGGTGGCAGGATTTCCAAAATCCTTCCAGGTGTTGGTGGATTGCTTGTTCAGATTGATCCACACCTATATGGTAAGGTTCATTTCACTGAACTGACAGATCCAGGGGTTGCTGATCCGCTGTCTGGATATCATGAAGGACAATTTGTAAAGTGCAAAGTTCTGGAGACTACTCATTCAGGCAAGGGCACTGTTCATATTGACCTCTCGCTGCGGTCTTTTTCACACAGAAACCAGGAGCAGAAGCTTGCTGTAAACAATGACTCTGTGTAAGTTCCAAATTCCTTACTTGAATTGTATTAAGAACTATTCTTAAGGCAGTGTTCTCATTGTTTTGCATTATTTCTTCAAGGTCAACAACATGAGCTTCATGATACTAAATGCATTTATAATCTTCATAGGTATTAGGTTTATTATCATGCTGCAAATTTAAAGCATGCTACAAAATTTCTATTACTGGAATATGTTGGTACGTTTAACCGATAAAAAATTGTTGGTGCCTAAGCCTTTTAGGTGGTTTCTAGAGAGCACTCTTCAATGAACTCTCACTCTGAGTGCGCTATGTACTTGATCGCAGTGATGACTTCTGTTATCCGGAGTGCACTAGATCTTTTATGTGTTCATGATCCTCCTTGCAGACCTGAGGTAGTCACCGTTAGATGATTAGTGGGACAATAGAGTTCTCTTTAATGAATTCTAAGGCCGATGTGTGTGCTATGCACTTGCTCCGAGTGATTTATGTTATCCGAAGTGCATTGGACCTTCTTATGTTTCACGATCCTCCTCGCTGCAGGCCTAAGGGAGTTACTTTTAGATGAGTAAGCTGACTTGTCCTGTTATGGTGGTCTCTTAATATATTAGATAAACAGGTTACAAAATTGATAAAGTTGTATTACTTTTGAATCTCACTCTGTAAGAAGTAGTACTAGAGGAGGGGAAGGGCTATTTCCCTGGTTTGGCTTAGGAAATAAAAGACAGCCTCCACATTAATTAGCTTTGCCAGTCCCTTAGAATCAAAAGAAACAATTTAGATGTCTTTCCAACTGCACCAAACAATTGGATGAGAAGTTTATTACTTGTACTAAAAGAAGTATTCAGAGACCCGTATTTGCCCCTCTGCTTCCTTTCCTCCTTGAGCTTATCTAACAACTATTTCAATGTTGATATATAGGGGGTTGGCACCCATATCATTTATGTACTCTTATTTTTGATTGATTTCCTTTCCTTTTCTTTGTTCACTTTTTATTCAGGAATTTTCCTGGATTGGTGGAGAAGATAGAGGATCTTCGTCCAAATATGGTGGTGCAGGTACAACATGAATTAGATGTATATTTTTCCTTTGCAAACTGCATTAATATGCAGTAGGTGCTCTTTCTGTAGTTTTCTTGACCTTTTCAAACCTATATTATTTGCCTCTGCTTGCGTCTTTGTTTTCATTCCCCCTCCATGCAAAAGATAATGTGCAACATTGACGATGACACTCTGATAGATGTCTCTTGACGATGACACTCTGATAGATGTCTCTAAGTTAGTTTTGATGATAATCTGGTATTGCATCTTATTTAACTCTTGTCTTGATTGGAAATCTGAAGATTGAGGATACTTAAAGAGGGAGGAAAGCCTCATCTTTATCATCTAGTTGGGAAGGCTTTAAAACCCTTCAAATTTTCAATCCCTCCCTTGAGAAAGCTGAGGTAGAATACCTTGTCTTTCCCCGAGGTCCAAGGGACGTATTCTTCCAGTGGGTGGAGAAATCATATGATTCTCTTCCTCCCTTGGACCAAATGAAGTGATCTTCCTAATATCTCATGGACATGTAACTACTAGGTAATCACTTGCTCCTTCCCGACCATAATCAGTCCTACCAATTCTCTTCAAGTAGCCCAAAATCCCACAAGGAGGATAGTTTCCTTTGCTATTCATCCAACATCTGCTTTTCTCAAAGTTTCAGCTTTCTATAAAATCCTTCACTGTAAGTTGCATAAACCAACAGATAACCTACATATTAAACATCAGTGACAAACTTGCATCTTAGCGAAAAGAAGCTAACATTTAACAGCTAATGCCCTCCCCCTAAAATACAAAACGAAACCATTTTGTTATTTTTTAAATGGCAAGTCTCTCCTCAATGAACTGACCTCAAACCAAGGGTTGCTGAAAGAATGTCTTCCCAATTTCAACTTACGTGTTCTGGATCACCCAAAATTCATTACATATTTCCATTGAGCTGTCCCGTATGAACTGTTTAGCCCTTGTACACCACGTACGTTTTTCATCCCCATACTTGTCTGAAGTTAACTTTCTCCTTTCTGCTGTCACTTACAATACCAAAGCAAAATTTCTCAAATGCCACTTTGCTGATTGATTAATCTCTTCTGCTTACTGTGGCTGGCGTCTTAAAAGAGAGATGTTATATATTTGGGAAGATTAGAAAGTTTACTTCATTTTTATAATCGCTGCTGACGACACTCCCTTCAGATACGTTTTCTTTTTCCTGCCCACTAATATCAAAATCTTGAAGTAACTGATTCCATTGCATCACATATATGACTTTTCTTGTTTCTTTTTCAACTCTACTTTTCTGCTGAAAGGTTTATGCATCCTTCGTAAGAAACTTCTTTCACAGGGTCTCAAGTCTGAACTTTTTTTGCGGCTGCTAGCAGATGCCTCTTGTATACCATATGTATAATAAATGGATATGTGCTGCGGTTGTAACAAACTCATTCTTATATATGCAGAAAACATCTATTGTCTATTCATGGTTTTCCATTAAAATCGTTCAACATATAGGATATGAACTGGTTTCTCAGTTATAAAAGAAAAAAAGGGATAACACATAGGATATGACCTAATGTACTGATGAACTCATTACTAAAATTATTTTAGCGTTTCAGGATGTTACTGTCATCTGCAATGATGATGGGTTTCCTTATTCTGGGAGTTAATTAATGTGGAGGTTCCTCTCTTCTTTTCCCTTTTTTTTTTACTTTTAGGCATATGTGAAAAATGTTACACCGAAAGGATGTTTCGTAATGCTTTCGCGCAAAGTTGATGCAAAAGTTCTCCTCTCAAACTTGTCTGATGGCTATGTTGAAAGCCCGGAGAAAGAATTCCCTGTTGGGAAACTTGTCGTTGGCAAGTAAGTTTTGTCAGTATGGATAAACTATTTATGTCTCAATCCTTATGTTGTTGTATACTAAGTTCCTTTTACTGTAGAGTGGTGTCGGTGGAGCCATTGTCTAAGCGAGTTGAAGTCACTCTAAGGACATCAAGTGCAGTCGGTGCTTCCAAGTCTGATAAAGATGCTCTAAGTAATTTGACTGTTGGGGATGTCATATCTGGCAGAGTTAAGCGAGTTGAACCATATGGCTTGTTTATCTTAGTTGATAACACAAACATGGTATGTAACTGGTCACTTCCAGCAGTTATGACTTGCCTTTGGGTAGTAAGTTATGACTCAAGTTACCGCATTATTACTTTTGCACATGCTATAACTCACAGGAAATTCAGTCTATATATTTTTTTTTACGTATTGTAACTTCATCAGCTGTGAAGCAATTTCTTGACTCTTTACTGATAAGTGTATCTTCTTTCTTGTCTTGTATTTTCATCAGCTATAAACAAGTTCTCTATTCTTTTTTTTATGAAGTAAGAGATTATAAAAAGCATCAAGAAGATGCAAAAGAGCACTGTCCAGGTGCTAATACAAAAGATGATATGTTAGCTCTGTACAGATGGCCCTATGCTAGTGTTAGGGAGCTAAAAAAATCCAAAAATAATCCGGGGACAAGTTCTATATTCTTTAAGAAAGTTCTGATGTTCATCTTAAATTTCGCATCAGTTTATAATATTGATGAGCTATGGTTCTTAGAAGAAATCTCGTGTTTTACTTGTGTGCTGATGATTCAGCTTCATTTTCTAGGTTGGATTGTGCCATGTTTCAGAGATCTCTGACGATCATGTCAACAATATTGACTCTAGATACAAAGCTGGAGATAGAGTGACGGCAAAGATTTTGAAGGTAAATGCTTGTTCTGTATGACAATGCAGTTCCACAGAGTAGGCCAATACTTTGGACTAGGTGGAAACTTTATCAAAATTAAAAGGAAAAGGGAGTGCCTTGTTTCTTTTTCTTCTCTGTTTTTGGTTTCCTGGTTCGGACAATAATAAGAATGTTACCCCATGTTATATAAGTGAATTCACTTAATTTGCGCATCTCAAGTTCTTTAATCATCATACCATCTGAAGCACTTCAAGTGCTAATATAGCTTCCAGAACAACATGAGTGATGACTTAGGCTGCAGCTTGTGTGTTATTTCTTCCATCTGTCTGTTTCACTCAAACTCATTTTTTTTCAACTTTTTGTTAGGTGGATAAGGAAAGACAGAGAATATCACTTGGGATGAAGAATTCATATTTTAATGATGCTACAAGTGGTGAAACAAATATAAGGCACAGTTCTGGTTATGCAGTGGAAGGAAATGCTCTTTCCAGAGGTATCGAGTCAACTCCTTCACCTGAGATGAGCTCCCAAGAACGGGAGAATATCGACGATGAATCTGTAGATGGGACCGACCCGTTCCTTGCTGAAGTTGAATCTCGGGCATCAATACCACCATTGGAGGTCCCACTTGATGATATAGAAAATTTGGATGTGGACGTTGTAGTTAATCAAGACTCCGGTGATGCTAGCAATTTAGGTACTTCAGATGAAAAGAACAAGAAACTTGCAGCAAAGAAAGCTAAAAGATTGAGGTACTGTTTGATCATTAATCTTCTCTTCAGGTTTACAAATTCATAGAAAGCAAAGTTGTCTGTATCTTTATTATCTTCATGTGATACAATCTTTTTAATGCAGGGAACAAGAAATTAGAGCGGCTGAGGAAAGATTACTGGAAAAAGATATTCCCAGAGATGAAGATGAGTTTGAGAAATTAGTTAGAAGTTCCCCAAATAGCAGCTTTGTCTGGATAAAATACATGGCATTTGTGCTGTCTTTGGCTGATGTTGAGAAGGCACGCTCAATTGCTGAACGGTAAATCTTTCAAGTTATATCTTCTTCATCTAGAACAAATAGTGAATTTCCTTTCTGCCAAATGAAGAGTTATTGAACAAGCCTCTGGTCATATTGGTATTTAAGCTCGTGGTTAGCTATTATTTCTTGTCATTCTTCTGAACTTGTCTACTTCTTGTGCTCCAGTGTGATAGAACAGTCAATATGTTGATGGGGTTACAAGATTATATGTCCTGTTTACCTTATGAAATTGCAAGCATGAAAAGATTATTTAAGGAGAAGTACATGGATTTCTGGATTCTTAAGATCACATTTTGGGAAAAACTATCTTGGGCAGGTTGTACCTTCAGATTTAATGGACTCAGAAGAGATTTGTGATATATATATGGCCTTTAAGTATGTTTCTGCTTCAAAAGGGGGAGTGTCTTTGCATGAAACAATTTAAAAGAACCACAAGAGGTGCAAAGTCAAATGCACAACTCATACTTGGCCACTGAAGTGAAATTGCCATGATATTTATTCTTTTTCGTGCATTAGTGTTCTTAGGTACTGTGTGTTGTAAAATGTGATGGAAAATTATCTCTAACCTGTTAATTGTGTCTTGATTCTTTTCTCAAGGGCTTTGAGGACAATAAACGTTCGAGAAGAGTCAGAGAAGCTGAATGTTTGGGTTGCCTACTTTAATTTAGAAAATGAGTATGGAAATCCCCCACAGGTATGACAAAACAAAAATATTGATCCATTTTTATGCTTGTTATATTTCACTTTGCAATGAGTGTTCCTCCTATATTTTCCTCTGAATTCTTATTCTTGATTTTGATCCAGGAAGCTGTTGCAAAATTATTCCAAAGAGCATTGCAGTATTGTGATCCCAAAAAGGTGCATCTGGCCTTGTTAGGAATGTATGAGAGGACCGAGCAACACACACTCTCAGATGAACTGCTTAACAAGATGGTTAAGAAGTTCAAGCATTCGTGCAAGGTACTGACAACTAAAAGTGGTTTTGGAAATATTTTGGCTGATCCTATTTAACTATTGCCAACTCTTTTTGTTCTCTTTGCATTTAGGTTTGGCTCAGGCGGGTTCAGTGGCTATTGAAACAAAGCCAAGATGGAGTCCAGTCAGTGGTGAATCGTGCTTTACTAAGTCTTCCTCCGCACAAGCATATTAAGTTTATTTCGCAGACAGCTATTCTAGAGTTCAAGTGTGGGGTTCCTGACAGGGGTCGCTCCTTGTTTGAGAAAATGCTTCGCGAGTATCCCAAGAGAACTGACTTGTGGAGTGTTTATCTTGATCAAGTACTGTCTTAAACTGAACTTTGATACAAATACATAAGACATATATGTATATATAAAGAAAATCTTTTATTTTTACTGTACATGACTCAAATTAAATCAAATGAACAGGAGATTCGACTAGGAGATGCTGATGTGATCCGTGCTTTATTTGAAAGGGCAATTACTCTTAGCCTTCCACCCAAAAAGATGAAGGTGATTATATATTTTTAAAACCCTGGAATATTCTTTAGGATATTTCTTGCAATTTGTTTTTTCTTAATTGTTTTAAGATGGTAGCTATTCTATGGTTTTCTAATGGCTTTTGATGTCTGGAGTGCAGTTTCTTTTTAAGAAGTATCTCGAGTATGAGAAGACGCTTGGTGATGACGACCGAATGGAGGCTGTGAAAAGAAAAGCAATGGAATATGTTGAGAGCACTCTTGCTTAGTTAAACCAGCAGTCATGTAGATCTGAATATCTTGACAAGGCGAAGAGTCCTCGGATCAGTGCTGGATTGAATTTCAGAGATTTTCTTGAGGTTGAAATTGTCTGATTCTCATGCAATTTTGACATACAAGCGCGACAAACAGTTGTTAGGTTCCCATCACTATAACCAACTTCTATTGTAGGACCCACAATTCAGCGATTGAAATACAGCAGTTAGGAGATTGACATGCAACATGGTAGACAGCAGAGGAGCATGTGTTGGTGCTGATTTTCAAAGTGTCACACTAATTTTGTAACTTATAAATGAAAATTTTGGAGCACTGAGAAATTGTGTTGTAAGAGAATCTAAAGTTGTATGCAATAGCTTGTATAATTATCAATACGAAGTTTAACAACCATAAAAATACTCATTGTTTGGCAGCATCAACGTTAAATTTTTTGTGAGTGTTTGATTCATGAAAGCTGTTCTCACCTCTTTTCTTGGTTAGGTAATATGCTGTTCTTTTATATATATATATATATATATATATATATATATATATATATATATATATGCAGTGAGAATCAACAACTGTATTGCTGTCTGATGTAGAAATTTTGTTGCTGAAATGCGTCAAAGGAGTATCTCTGTTGATCTCGTATTTTTCGAAAGCAAAAAGTGCAACAAAACAGACAAGGATTAAACAGTGAGTGCTACAGACATGCCTAGTCACTTCTTCACAAGATTCATCCAATTGTCAAAAATGTCTCTATTTTTTNTATATATATATATATATATATATATATATATATATATATATATATATATATATATATGCAGTGAGAATCAACAACTGTATTGCTGTCTGATGTAGAAATTTTGTTGCTGAAATGCGTCAAAGGAGTATCTCTGTTGATCTCGTATTTTTCGAAAGCAAAAAGTGCAACAAAACAGACAAGGATTAAACAGTGAGTGCTACAGACATGCCTAGTCACTTCTTCACAAGATTCATCCAATTGTCAAAAATGTCTCTATTTTTTCTTTCTATTTTTTGGGTACAATACAATATAGGTCGTTGACAAGTGATACAGAAAAATATACTCATTCCGTCTCAATTTATGTCATTGTAGGACTTTTGAAATTTGTCATGTCATGGCATTAATGTAAAAGCTTGTCAATTAAGCTTGTTTTCAAACTTAAAGATATGTCAATTCTTTTTATAACGAACTAATAAGGAATTAGTGTCATTCTTTTTTGGAACTAAGGTAGTAGTAATTGCTCATATTTTTTCTTTCGGAGAATCCTATCCAATTCAAACTTTAGTTGTCGGGTTGAGCGTTCCGGCAATTCGCATTGCCTATGAAAACTTCAGTTTGGATTTTCAGTTTTCGGATTGAAGAAATGACAATCCAAATCCAATCAAAATAAGTTATGGATTAGACCGGATTTTTTAATTTTGATTTCGGATTAATCAGTTTGGATATTTTTGGATTTTCTGTTTTGAGCTTATAAGTTGAGATGTTTCTTCTTTTTACAAAAATGAATATCCAAATGAAGTACTCGTGTTAAATTGCTTGAAAGTTCCTTATTCTCACCACAATCATCCAAATGAAATATTCAAATAATCCAATTATTATCAAGAAAATACAATAGAGGCACTAATACAACCGATAAGAAGTAGAATAGTAAAACCATGTCAAATAAAAAGTATTCTCGCAATAACTTAGTAATTAATATTGAATATATGCGATAATATCTAATGAGTAGGGTAGTGAACTTATTACTATTGACATGTGTATAATGGATTAGATATAAAGTATAAGAATTTCGTAGTTTCCGATATCCAAAAATTCAAAGTACCAAATCCATTATTCGAAGTATCTAATCTTATTTCCAGTAGTATGTAAATCTTATAAGTACCTAAGTAACACGTTATTTTATTTTGTTCAGGAAAAAGAAGCAGAACAATCAAAACAGGGACAAATTCTCACACCAATCTCATCCCAAAACCATATCCAAACACCAGACAAAACAAACCCAGAATAAAAAACAAAAAGAAACCCTTTTCTAATCCAAACTCGCTCAACATCTTTCATTGTTTGGGTTGTGAATTATTTACCCCGCATTTCTATTGTTTCCACCGCTCGAACCCGTGACTTTACTAATTACGCCAAGGTTCCCCTTTGTTGCTATGATCAAGATTCAAAGAAAAATGTCTTACTTTTATATGCCGTGTGCTTATCAAGAAATGATTAATCTATATAACTTTCAATCCTCAAATATAGCGTCGTGTTAAACTGCCGGGGTTCTAGTGTCTTTGTCATTGCACAGAACACTTGCAGACAACACAATTCATCATGATACACTAAAAATGAAGTACTAGAAAAATTTGCAACCAAAGCACTGGCAAGACTTGCATCTGAGATCAAAAGGAGAGAACACATCCTGACTGCCTTGCCAGATTGCCATTGTTGACATAACATATCGATCCAAGCAAATCTGTCGAGATCCGTTTACCAAATTACATCTAAAAGAAATAAGACTGAGCAAATACATCTTGGATGTACGGCTATCACCATTTTCGACAGACTTGGCCTGTACAACCATCTCTGTACAATATTGAGCATCTAAAGTGAACCACAGCACAGACCGACTGGTATTTCTTCAACTTCACAAACTGCGAGCAACCTTTTCATACAGATCACGAGGCCAATTCTGATTCATATTGTTTGCGAGGAAGTTTGCTATCTGCAGAACCAAATTCACATCAATTTCACAAGATGTTCTTGTTAATCAAAAGTGATGTGACTTAATAATTGATAAGTCCAATTACTGATCCAAATATTGTACAACATCATCAAAACTCAAATAGACCATCATCTTGAGTAGAACTAATTTTTTAAAACTAAAAAAAAATTACTAAAGGAAGTAAAGAACCTGCTGTAATATAACATGAGAGATTAAAGAACAAATTCTCACAGATGCATTAGATAACATCGTATGAAATAAACATTGTACTAGCTGATGCTTTCTATCTGACTTAGTCAATGACATTCAGAAGCAAAAATACTCTGTTGATGGTAGGACTCATAAGCAATCTATAAACAAATATTATTACATCTAAATAAGAGAAAGACATTCCAGCTCACTCGTTCATTCAGTAATTAAACATCAACTACGATATAAATGGTTAGAAGTTAGTTGAACTGTACCCAATATGAACGCAAAACAGAAGCAAAAATATGTTCCTTGATTCTAGCTGGACACTTGAAGAGAATATTATGAATCAGGCAAGAGTACATACAAATTACTTTTTTGATAGATACATCTAATATATCAAAAAGTCAGTTTTCTTTAACCAAGTTGCTATTCAAAGAGTCAACATTCTTCTTTGTTAAATTGAATTTTCATCATATTCAGCTAACATCTGAACTTAGCGATGCATTTCAAGCGTTTCTTAGATTTACACTATTTATCTCGAAACGATAAACTAGTCAATTTCGGAAATCCGACCAAAGATTCATCAGATAAATCTTGTTAAATAAAACTGGGTCATACTAATCGGGGGAAAAGTAGTCTAATACATAAGAATAGAAACTTAAACATGACGAGCACCTTCTTGGGAAGCCAGAAAATAAAAAACAAGGTGAAGAGAAATTTATGATGGATCCACTATTCAAAAGAAATACATGACAGATCCACCTCATCTCGCCTGAATCCAAGCTGTCATTTTATCTAAAACCATACAAGAATAGGCAGACAAAAGTAAAAAACATAGAAAGCTGCCTTCACTACACAACTTCAGTTAAAATCACATTGCCTAACATGTTCCATTTATTTACAGCCTAATATGCTGTACACCCAACAAATCAAGCAGCCTTGCCTAACATGTTCCATTTATTTACAGCCGAATATGCTGTACTCCACCCAACAAATCAAGCAGCCCACATGCATAAGAAAATTTTAGCTGGCAGTGACCCTAGTCACAACCTCAGAATATAATTCGCTCAACTCATTTTATTGGATATTGAATACGAAACCACCTCAGATTAAATCAAAGGATGTGATCCCCAATTGTGTCTTGCCTATTAAGAGTGGATCAAGCAATGACGGCAAGGCAAAAACACTTGGGAAAAGTGAGAGTCATGAAGGACAAGCACACAACATGACTGGAAGTAATAAACAGAGTGAGCATAACTCCAAAGGGCGCCTATAAGAATTTATAATCAAATTGCACTACATTCATAGTCAACGGTAAATAGGAGCAGAGCCACTGAGCAAAGAGCAACCAAAGACAAAATGGATGAGAATGAATATGAACATGTATGCTTTAAGATTTACCTTGTCCCTTAAAGCACGAAGTGACCCATCAGTATCTCTAACATTCTCCAGGCAATGAAGCGCAACTTTTAGGAGGTCTGGTACACAAACTTGGACATGGTGAAACAGATTTTTGAAGACATCTGTGGCAAAATCTGGCGTCCTTGGATCCAAAGGAAGGAATGGGAGCTTAGCCACTTCCTTTATAGCATCCAAGTGATTTCCAAGTCTTGCAAGCTTATGAATAGATAGCACAGCCTCCAGCTGTCTTAGAACAATTTGTTGCGCCAACACATTCTCTCTCTCCTGGGGACTGCACAAAAGGATGAGATTAGGCTTCCATTCCAGAGCAGATCCAAAAACGCATAATAAGAAATGATTTATAGCCGCGGCAAATAATGTTTGACCACCAGCCAATTCTGCATATTACCTGATGTCGGGGTAATATTTGAACATATCCAGGATATCATTTCCTGAAAGAATGAGCCCAGATGTCCGGCTATCCCCATCCAACCTTCCACGTGCCATGGCACATATTGCATCAGAAAGGCACTTGTTTATCGTATCCAATGCAGCTGAAAATGCCCCCACTCTCTTTTGAATCTCTATGGACTGTAAAATGTTAAAGCGCACAAAATTCACGAACTGATAAGTACATCATACCACAGAAGAGAGAAAGGAAGAGGCTGGAGCATAGAGATAAGAAGACAAACTTGATTAGTGAAAATAGTAGACAATTAACTGGAAGACAAAAATTAAAGAACTTTAGAAACATTCATACAAGGAAATGTTATAGCAGCTTTATTTCATGCACAATAATGTGCATTTGGATCTACATTAGCTATACATGTGTTCATCAGAACTCATCAAAATTTTGGACAGGTGAAGTAACAGAAATAAAGGTGATCATAATTTAGAACTGCAAATGAACCACCTTGAGGATTTAATTCGCATTTAGTAATGAAGGAAGAAAAGTGTTACAAAAGTTAACCTTCCTCAATTGAAAGAGGAAAAGAAATCATGGGGCAATAATATCTTTTTCCCATCAAGTTATTATATATGAAAAGGGGCAAAAAGCTGTAGCACAGGAGAAGGTATGAAAACAAACATGAAGAAGACAGCAGCATAAGTTAGCCCAGCAACATTTTGGCCTTTTTTCCACGAAAGAGAAGATTTGTCCAAAATGAACGAGAGTAGCAATCAATTGACCAGTTATCCTTCAGTAGGACAAAGGATCCACGTTGCATCGGGGTTATCCCAAATTTCACATTCCGCAACTTCAGATTCAGCCAATTGGGATGATTTCTATTACTTGGCCTCTTTTCATTAACCAAGTACAAAAAGCTTCACTACTACAACATGGTCGAGAATCCTTAAGCAGAATATGCCTAAAGCTCAAGACCACCATGGTTATGATGAAAGTATAGAAAGGAGAAAATTATCTGTCCACAGATAGATCAACAGAAAGTACATGACAAGACATTCGCTAAGCACAACAATTGCCCAAGAAAAGAAGACTTCAAATCAAGCCCAAAAAAAGGATTTCATGCTACAGTACATAGAGATAATCAACTGTCATTGAATGGAGAAAGGAACACTTCAAATTGATTATTACGACTTATCTCGAACTGCACACGTTAGAGCAATAAGTTTGAAACTTGGTTATGTCACTAAGTAAAAGGAAGAAAGAAAAGCTTACCTTGTCATAAAGCCCCGCATCGTGATACTGCCGAGCAGCGTCCAGCAGAAACTGTTGTCTTGTCTTTTCATCTGTTAAAAACCTTCCAAGTTGACCTTCTTCTCCAGTACCCCTTGGACCAAGTAAAATATCAATACCACCATCTCGCGACAAAAGCTCTGTGAGAAGTTGCTTCAACATTGAGCTCCTTTGCCTTTGCTGATCCATATTACCACGTCCACTCCATGACAACTGCCCACCACCAACTGCTGCTGCTGCTTGCACATAGTATTCCAATGCCATTACCAGATCACCATGACGCAGGTAAAATGATCCATACTGCCTAATTATGCTAGAAGCTTCAGCAAAAGCATCCATGGCCCCAAACTTTTGCCCTACCCCTGTACCTTCAGAGAGGACTCCATAGTCTGCCAACACAATAGCCATATGAGCAGCATCTACATTATATCCTTCATCTCCCATATCCTTGGACAAATAAAGGACCGCTGGAAGTAGCTGGATGCTTAAAAGTAAAACATAAGGATAAACCAAAGGATCCTTTCCATTCTTAGTATAGTGTGATGGCTCAAACTTGTTTAGGTAAGCTTGCAAATCATCCAAAGTGTAAGGTGCCAACCCCTCATTTAGGACAACAGAAGACCTGCCAGGACTCTCACGTACAGCAGATAATTTGAACCACAAGAAATCCTCTATAGTAGAGAAAAGTGTAGGGAATTCTCGAACAAATCTGTCAATTTGCCTACGGGAACCAGATATTATGGTGTAGAGTAGCAACTTTTTCTTATCGTACATTGGTCGACCTGCTCGATCACCCAACCTTAACATCTTCTCACATTCTTCTGAAGCAACTGCTGCTGTCTCTGCTGACACCATGCCTCCACTGGAAATCCACTCAGTCAGCTGCGGAAGAAAAAAGGACTGTTAAAATTAAAGATGAATGGATAACATATACGGTATATGAAATCGACAAAACACATACCAGAGGAGCAAACTGGAGGGACATGCGAGATAGTTGGGCAATCTCGCTTGCTTCATTGTAGTAGCCAGTTCTCAAGCAAAAGTATATCTATTTTAAGATAGAATAACCCGAATCAGTTTGATCTATACATTTTCTTGGTGAAGTTAAATGTGGAGTTAAAAGTTCAAGTTGTTCCAAAGCATGGAAAAGCAGCAAAAATACACCTTCTACTCATATTTATTGTCTTCTACTACTACCCTGTTGCTAGATTGATAGTAAATTATGAAAATCTAAAATGATGAAAGTAGCAGAAGTTTAGAGCAGCGAAACTATATAAACTTACCAACTATGAATTAAGATTGTCGAAGAATCATAAGCCAGAAAATCTTGGAAGGAAAGCATCCGAAGACAAAAAAGGTTGTTAAGAAAATATAAGAGAAAAGAAAAGACCACCTAGTTAATTCAAGAAATTGTAAGATACATTAAATCTCAAACTAAGATCCTGAAGGAAAATAACACCAACCAGCTCATGAAAAAAAAAAGTGAAACTACTCAATTGCACAGAACATAGCCTAACATATATGTTTATTAAAATAATCTGGTCAAATTTCTTTTCAAATTACAAGGAGGTGATCTAGTTTGATATGCTTCAGTTACACACAACAACAACAACAACAACAACCCATTATAATATCACAAGTGGGTCTGGGGAGGGTAGGATGTACGCAGCCTTACCCCTAACCCTCGGCTAAAGAAGGTGAAAGAAGCCCTGATAGCAAGTAATAGCAAAACAAATAATTAGAAAACTAATCGAAAATAGCAACAACGAATATGAAAGGGGTACTGATAACAAATATGCTCCAATTACATGATTTGCAAAATTGAAGGTTTTACACAAGGAATGGCAACTCTTGAAATACAAGAACAAGTAAGAATGGAGTCATAACTTGCGCATATGATTAGATTGATTGATCTAACCATAACGGAGATATCACCTATCAAAAAGGGAAGAAAAGAAACCTTAATGGAAACATCTAAAGTTCATAACAAAATGCAAAAGCCTGCATAGTGATGGTTTGTGTAATCAGAGTAAAGCATTCAAACCTGCTGCCAGGTGGTATCAACAGGAGGCTGTCTACGGGCATCAATCGCATCAAAATCAAGGATCCCATAGTCCCTTAGACGGATCTGAGGTAAGGAAAAACAGTCACACTAATGCCAGTCATAGAAAATGAAAAACAATCTCCACAATGACATAACCATGGAAAATGATATATGCAAGCCTCCCAAAACGAAGATTGCAGATTACTAATGACATGCTAAAAAGAGATGCCAAACTAACCCTGAGAAACGCGCGGATTCGCTGCAAATTACCAACAGCACCACCAAGTGCGGCCTGCAATAGTCAGCACAACCTCAGTTATCAGTAATGTAATTTACATCAAAATGGCACCAATCGTGACAAGCGGAAAAAACCGTTCCCCGCATACCCTACCCACCCACTCACCCCCCCCCCCCCCCCCCCCCCAAAACCCAAAATGAAGAAAAACAAAGAAGACAGAATTTTCCTTTCCTTTTTCTTTGGGTGGGGGGTTGTGGAGAGAGAGTAAGAATAAAACAGAATGTTGGAAAGGACCAAAGTATCAAGCTATTCTTCAGTCAATTTGAAGAATCCAATTAATAGTACACTAAATAGATCGCAGAGCATGATGGGGTCAACCATAGAAATGCTTATCAAATGACAACACCAGCCCCAATACATTACCTGAGCAGGATGAGCTTGAATTGTTTCCATGACATACTTCTCGTGACCCCATTCTAGGTGGCGTCTAGCTCCAATTACTAAGGACATTTTCTTTGAAATATTATGTTGAACAGCTGAATCTTCACCCATCAATGCCTATCATTAAATTTGTTAATTGATAACCATTTGCAGATAGAAAATCAAACAGCATAAGATTAAAAGAGAGATACAAAGTCAAGTTTGCCACCATACCGACATTAGATGCCAGATCTTCTGAACGCCAACCGACTTCCCACCATATGCATTGAGACCCAAACTCTCAAGAGCATGCTTAAAAGCTGTAGCAGGCTAACAATGATAACAACTAATTAACCAAATACAAAAACACAGTATGAAAATTCTTTAAAGTGATTAAGAAGACCATCCAATCAACAAAATCAACATGGTGAAACACCAAATGAACACCAAGAGGAGGCTACCAAATAAAGAGGCCAAAGTGATAGTATGCATAAATTTTTAATTTGATTCATCAAGTATTAAACTTTATCTAGTTAGTGTCCAACATCAATATGAAATACTCCTATGTCCCAAAAAAGAAAGACAGAGATTGGTGAACGACGGTCAAAGCATGTCATTTTATATGTTCATTTGAGCATCAATTCCTTAAATTTTTAAATAAATAAACCTTTTTAGAGACAACGTAAAAACTACCATAAATCACATTTGCTGAATTTAAAAGTACTTTGATATGTTTGAAAAAACATTTAATCAAAAAATTATGCCTCTTCAAATAGTAACAGCATCATCATATGAAGTAGGACAGGCAGAGCATATCATTTTTTTTCTTTTTTGATGAGCAGGCAGAGAGTATGACACTGCGTCTTGTGTACTACAGTATTTCAATCTTGTCTGTGTTTTCCGCCTTTCATGCATGTTTTTTTCTAATATACTACTCTTATTTGTCCACAGAAAACTACAACGTAAACAATTCAAGTACATCTTTCCCTTTGACTTCTGTTAGATGACTGGATAGAATTCTTAGAATCCAAGTACTTTGCAACTATTCCGTTTCAAGCCCCCAGGTCACAATCTTCATGTTCTTTTAATTAGGTGTAATAGTTGGCATCTTAGTTCTCTAATTACATAATAAATCAATACCAGATATAATCACAAAAACTAAATAGAAGAAATACACTGGCTTCGCAGGAAGGAGGAACCAAGCCATGAAGAACCAAGCTGGGGAACTTACTTTGAAGGGAAAACTACGCTCTCTTGCACTATTGAGATTCTTGACAACTTCTCCATATGCAGCAGCCTTTTTCTCAACGATGGGCCTATTGGCTAATGGTACAGACTCCACACTAGCTGGACTGGAAGAAATCTGAGGGCTATATGTCAAAGATGCTATTTGCCCCTGACGACCACCTAAAGGGCTTGATTCACTGATATTGGTCCTAGGTAAGGTAGAAATTCGGCTTAGGCTCTGGAGGAAGTCCCTTTTTTCCTTCTTCCAGTCGTTCTGTAACAAAGTCCACAATGCAACTAGACTTTAAATAAGCATAAAAGACAAAGGAACCAAATAGATACATATTAAAATCTAGATAGAAAAGAAATAATAAAAGTAATATGGCCTTTTCATGTCGAACTTAAGCAGCTAATAATTGATTCTGATAAGAATCAAAAGATGTGAGTTGTGATGTTGGCAACTCACACCACAAAGAAGATAACCATATAGAAAGCAGCAGGGCAACTAACCTCCAGAACTTTCATCATGTAATCATTAAAAAATTTTAGGTTATCCTTCTGAGCTTCTTGAACCGCAGAGACCATTGCCATTTCATGGATCTGTTTTGCAGCATCCAAGATTACAACATCAAGCATTATTATCCTTTATCCTATGAAGTAAAATAGAGCAATGCATAAAATATGATGATGCAGTTGGATATTACAAAAGTATCAAATTGACAAAGAAAAAAAGAACAAACAGCAGAAAAGGATATGAGATATCCCCCTTATCCAAAAAAAAGGATATGAGATATCCTGAGACGATGATGCATTTCAAGCGAAACAGAAGGTCACCCGTTGAGGATGCTGAAATGTATTCCTTTACTCATTGCTGGGAGGGAGGGAAAACAGCACTAGGTAGAAAATACCCATTTTGAAAGAACTAAAATTGGATTACGAGTACTACTCCAGAGCACACTGCACAGAAGAACATCTAAAAGGTCTTGCAAAACACACAAATGCAATTTGTGGCTTTTACAAGTACTTTACAACTCCTAAAATCCACAATAAAAGAGCCACAACTATAAGAACAACTCTCTTTGGTTGCAGGATCTCCTGATCGGGGGAAGAGTGTTAAAATCTTTTTGATAAATCAGATTCTTATCATTGATATTGCACTAAGGTAGTACCAAAATTATTGCAATGTGAATAAGTAGCTAAGCAACCATCTTCTAACATGTTGCACGAAACATCTATGCATATGGGCATTTTCTCCTTACACCAAATGAAAATATGAAAGAGAAATGACTTTACAACACTGCTAATTTGCTACCCTCTCTCCCCAGGAATATTCCCCCTTAACACCACTAATCGTTCCAAAACAATGGACTAAGGTATAGTTGGTTGTCACTCTAACAAAGTGTCATTCTCTCGTATTCGATGATATCATCCCTCATCTCCACTTTCTGAACATCACCATTCTCCCTTCTCCAATTCCCATCCAGCTCATGCAGTCTGACTTCGCTTCTCAATAGGAGTGTTATAATAGAAGCCTAGTTACTATAACAAAGTATCAATCTCTTGTATTCGATGATATAATCTCTCATCTCCAATCCCTCAATATCACCATTCTCCCTTCTCTAATTCTCATCCAGCTCATCCAGCCTCACTTTGCCTCTCAATAGGAGTGTTGAAATAGAAACCTTGATACATCATTTTCCAGACTTGATGCACACATGTCGAACTGATCTAAAGGTACTTCGTGCTGATTCATCGAAAATACACTTTCAATTAGCAAAAAATTGCATGTACGCACAGCTGATACCTAAACACACCCATATCAGTTACATGCCCTTGAAAGAGACATGTAACCTATACTAAAACAAGGAAAGACAAAAACAGAACAGTTTTCACGTGTTTTCATCACTCAAATATCCTATATCCTTCTATTACATTTTAACTCTTCACTACCGAAAGTGTTGTTGGTTAAAAGATCTGGGATTTTCAAGTGCACTGAAGAGTTGTAGAAAAAGTGCATTGAAGAGTGACAATGCTGATCCCAATGAGAAATAATGATTGGCCCTACCAGACAAGAGACAACTGCATTCTTATACTTGCTTTGGTGTCAAATGGTCTTTCTGATATACTAAAAAATTTGTCTATCCCTTCAGGAACATCCGACAAAATTGAAACAACCAATGAGCTTAAAGTGATCATTGACAGGGAAAAATCTAGCTTGAGCTAACCGGGACACGACTCTAGATAGAAGGGTGTGGAGGTTGAAGATCAGGGTAGAAGGCCAATAGGTAGTCGTGTGTTTCCCTTTTGTCTTCTATAGTTCGATAGTATTAGTGCTAGTACGGTACCCTTTATTCCTTAGTTTTCTATATAGTATATTCGCATGTCTTGTTCTGTTATTACTTGCCATAGGTAATTTCGCAGTTTGCTCGTAGTACTTCGTTCATAGTCTTGTTTGTTGCGTTGGTTTTAGTTTTCTAAATATATTGTCTTGCTATTACTTGTTATCGGTACCTCTTTCATATTCTGTTGCTATATTCTATTCAGTTCTCTAATTATTTGTCTTGCTATTACTTGCTATAAGGGCTTCTTTCACCTTCTTTAGCCGAGGGTCTATCGGAAACCGTCTCGCTGCCCTGCCAGGCTAGGGGTAAGGCTGCGTACATCCTACCCTCCCCAGACCTTACTTATGAGATTATACTGGGTTGTTGTCAGTTGTTGTTTTTGACCGATAAAAATCTAGATTCTACTGCAGCCGACACTTCTTCATGTTGAACTCCAGTCTGTTTTAGTATATTTGAAGTCCACTTATTAACTCATGCCACTAAAATGCATGCGCCAAATCTCGTTTTCCCTTAGTATGAGTTTAAACCAAGCATCTAAAATTGAAGCCAAACAATTTTCTCGCACGGCCCACTCAATTACACCACTAAATCTAGGAAACATCTTACCTTTCACATATCACGAGAGCCATTAACAAGGATATAAGGACACCTACAAGCAAAGGCATGTCCAAGCTAATTCTTCTTTCCTTTTCATTACCAATATCCATATCACCACTAACTTATTCATCATGCTTTTATATTTCACCTTTAGACACTACCTTGCCAGCTAAGTTACCCTATGTGAATCAGCTCATCTCAGTCCTTGCTGTTCTAACAATATTATGATGACCAATCTCCCAAAAGACGGACAGATCAAGTTATACAGTCCATTATTTCTTCTCAAAAAATGTGAATGAGAGCAATCCATATGACTTACCAAAAAATGCAGCGTGATAGCAACTTCATGGTAGTACTTATAAAGAACGTTATCTGCACATTAAAAGATGAATATACCTGTTGCAGATACTCCTCAATAGTTGTTGCCTCCGCAGGAAAAACATCTTCAAATGTCGTCTGGTAAGGGAAGTGAACAGATGAATGGAAAGAAAATGAACAAAAGGCACAATTATAAAAAAACTGTCAGGGACATTTTTCTAACCCAATTTGTCACCAGAACTAATTTAGAATGTCAGTAGCAGAAAATGATCCTTTAGATTCTTACTCAAAAAAAAGGAAAAAGGAGAAACCCTTATTTTATTCTTATATTTCGATATACTAATGTTAATTCCAATTCAGTATGCCACTACGATGAGTTAACTCAGTCACATGCAGCAAAAAGATTATAGTCATGCATAGTGCTCCCATCCTTCTCGAGGCCTATTTGTAAGCATAAAGAGGAGGACAAACAGTTGGCACAATTTAAAGTAAGACTCATATGTAAGACAAAGTACTCACATCTGATGTTGTTGGATAAACATCATCATTAACAAAACGCCTACCAAAACTTTGAATTTATCATCCATTACCTAATCATTCTATGTAATCATCTTTTATATGTGTATAAATTCTCAAAGTGGAGCACTATCAAATATAAGCAACTGAAAAAATATCAAACTTGCAAAGCTCAAAGTGAGAAAGAAACTGTACCTTTAACTCAAAAGACTTAAGATCACGAGCAAGCTGCTCCGCGTTGATGCCCTCACGAGCTAGTAGCCTTTCAGAACAAAGGAAACGAGCAATCAAACAGTGCAAAACCTACATCCATTAGTCTTAGTCTCCATATTTCCCACCACTAACCCCTCATCTATTGAAAATGTATGCAAGAAGATTACGAGTACATAAATAAAACTTCAAAAATGTTTTGACTTTTGAAAGAACAGGTGGGAGTATGAACTAACCCTATGTTTGGAAACTACGCAAATGAAGAGAAATAAGGAGATAAAGAGGAAGAGAAATAAGGTTTTATGGGTGAATTTAACCTATGATAGCAGGTTAATTACTACTTTTACAAGGTTACAATTAATGGTTATTACGAGATTTACCTATAACTACCTGATAAGTGACCTGATTACCTAAATATTCTTTACACCAGCTGTGCACATAACTATCTTTAATCTACATTTGAAGCTAAATCGGATATGAATTGATTTTAAAAAAAATACTGATATACAAAAGTACCACAAGTTGCAACTTTACTGTACCAAAATCCCAAAAGAATAATGCTATAATTCATAACAAAATATATCACTTTACAACCGATAAAATGAGGATTTTAAATTAAATTAAAACTAGTATTAATAACGCATAACATAAGAGGTAAATGTACCTGGTCGCAGCAATAGATTGAGAAGGAGCTTCAGTTCTTAGATTTTTAGCCTTCAATTTCTTCGTTAATGCTTCCAATTGATCCAAATTTCTCTAAGTATTCCAACAAAAAAATTAGAAAAAAAATTAAACCTTTTAAACTATCAAAACTACGATAAAAATCAAAATTCTACGAGAAAATAACGATAATCCACACACATTTTCAAAACAATGAAATTTCTGAATATATTACTCAACATTTTAAACTAATCAAAACTACGATAAAAATTTAATTAACACATTTTCTCCTCCGTTAATAAATAAATCAAATAAATAATGAAATTTCAAAAGGAAAAAAAAAAGAACGGAGGAGTTTTATGAATGGAACCTGAAGAGGAGGGAACTGAGCAGAAGGAGCGGCTTGTTCTAGAAGCTTCGAAGAAGAGTGTAGAAGCTCACTCCACCCACTCATGTCTACATCGTTCGCCATTTTTTTGCGCTGTGGCTACTGAACTGAGAGAGAGAGATAGAGAGAGCTGCCCTAATTTGAGCGGTAAAGTTTCTATTTTTTCTTTAGTTATAAATTATGATCTCGTATATCATATTAACTCCTTAAATATTAGTAGTATTTTATTATTTAATATAGTGTTCAAAAATATAACATAATTTATTCAAAATTAAAGGATACACATCATAATTAAATAAATTATTTGATTCTTTTTATTTTTATTATTGAATTAATAAGTACTTAATACTATAAATAATTTTCTTGAGTGCTATTTATTTATCTTTTATTTTTTAATTAATTTAAAATATAATTATCATAAAATTATCTCTATCCCCTCTCTTCATACATTCCTTTCTACTTTTGATATTTTCAAATTTTGTAGTTTATTAAAAATTTATATAAAGTAACATATATATATATATATATATATATATATATATATCCTAATAGTATCTTTATATTTTTATTTTTTCATTTAATTAAAAGTTTCTTTATGTTTGTGTATTTTTATTTTAAAATAATTTTAAAACTCCAACTTGAAACTACTCCCCAATTTGAATGAGTAATTTTTTTCCTTTTTTATTTTATATATTTTCATTTTTTATTATAGCTAATTTTCCTTTTTCCCTTACATTTATTTTTATTTTAAAATATTTGTGAAACTCCAACTTGAAACTACTCACCAATTTGAATGGGTACTTTTTTTCCTTTTTTTATTATAGTTAATCATAAGATATTTGTATTTATAATTTAAATAGAGTAACCAATTAATTAAAAAGTTAAAATTCAAAGGTTTTTAAGTTAGAAATGGAGTAACCAAAACTACTCCCCAACTTGAATAGGTGATTTTTTAAATATTTCTGTTTTTTTACTGTAGCTAATTTAATTTTTTCTTATTTTTTATTTTTTAATTTAAAAATTTTAAAACTCCAACTTGAAACTACTCCCCTTTTTGAATGCCACTTGAAAAATATTGTCTTAACAATGCCACTTGACTTCTTGTACTTTTCATTTGAATTGAAAGTTATTTTATTCTTTATTTTCGTTTATTTATTTTAAAATAATTTTAAAACTTTAACTTGAAACTATACCTCAATTTGAATGGGTATTTCTTTTATTTATATATTTCATTATTTAATTATGGATAATTTTATTTTATCATTTGTTTTTTATTTTATTGTATTTTAAAACTTCAACTTGAAACTACTCCCCAATTTGAATGAGTAGTTTTTATCATTTTTTATAGCTATTTATAAGATATCTATATTTATTAATTCAAATATAGTAACCGATTAATTCAAAATTAAAATTCAAAAGATTTTTCTAGTTAGAAAGGTAATTTATTTATCTTAAAGCTCCAACTTGAAACTACTCCCAAATTTGAATTGGCAATTTTTTTATTTCATTTTTTTTTAAATAATTTTAAAACACTAACTTTGTTGGAGTTTTGTCCTAAAAATCTATACTTGGCGTCTTATGGTTATACCACTTGGCATCATATAATTTACTTCTCTATATGTATGTGTGTGTGTGTGTATTTGTTTACCTTGAAAATGGTATTGACAATTATATTTGATTTTGTGGTTCTAAAAATATGTGATTTATTTTAATACTAGTTGTTAGGTAAGGAAATGTACTAAGTGTGTAACGACCCGACCGGTCGTTTTGAGTTCTAGTGCGTCGTTCAGCAGTTTGAGGTCGTGAGCAGCTTTATTTCAGGTATTATGACTCGTAGGCGTGGTCGGAGTTGAATTTCGGGAAAGTTCGGAGTCAAATTGGAAAAAAAATTCTCATTTCAGAAGCCTTAAGTTGGAAGAATTGACTAAGATTGGATTTTTGAGTAAACGACATCGAAATCAGAGTTTGAAGGTTCCAGTAGGTTCGTATGATGATTTCGGACTTGGGCGTATGTTCGGATCGAGTTTTGGATAACCCGGGAGCGTTTCAATGTATATGTGGAAGTCAACATTTTAGAAGAAATTTTCTGAGTCTGGATTGAAGTGCATTTCAGAGATATTGATGTCCGCTTGGGATTCCGAGTCTGGGAGAGCGATCCGTTGTTTCGATGTTAATTGATGTGATTTGGGGCCTCGAGCAGGTCCGCATTATGTTTTGGAACAGGTTGGTGTAATTGGACGGGGTCCCGGGGCCCCAGGTAGATTCTGGGTGATTGACAAATCAAATTTGGAGTTGAGAGAAAGCTGAAGTTGTTGTCGTCTGGTGTGACCGCACCTGCGAGGTTCTAGCCGCAGGTGCGGCAGTTGGGTCGCAGGAGCGGAAGAGTGTGGCTTGGCTGAGGGACGCAGGTGCGAGGTTAATTCCGCACCTGCAGATGCACAGATGCGGTTAAGGGAGCGCAGGTGCGGAGCCCGGCTGGGAAGGAGGAAGCCGCAGGTGCGGAGGATTTGGGCGCACCTGCGGGCACGCAGGTGCGGGCGAGGCGACCGCAGGTGCGAAAAGGCTGGAGGCAGTGTGGTGTTTTTAAAACGAGAAATTGGCCATTTCCTTCATTTCTCTCATTTGGCTTGGACGATTTTGGAGAGCTCAAGGATGGATTTTCTTCAAGGATCACAAGGTAAGTTACTCCAACTCATTTCAAGTTAAATACATGGTCTAGGTACGAATTTAAGTGTGGGAATTTGTGGAAATTATGAAATTTGGAAGAAAATCTAGAATTTGGTATTTTGGATTTTAACCACGAATTTGAGCATGAAAATTAGAGTAAATTGTATATTTGAGCTAGTAAGACTATGGGTAGAGTTTATCTTTGAGAAATTTCGGAATCCGGGCACGTGGGCCCGAGGGCAATTTGGTCAACTTTTCGAGCGGAATTGAGATTCTATATAATTTGAATTGTTACAAGTATTAGAGTGAATTTTCATTGGTTTGCCCATTATTTGGTTAGTTTTGGGCGTTGTGCATCAATTGGAGTCGTCGGAAGGGCTTGGAAGCCGGTTATGGAATTTCGGAGTGAGGTAAGTCTCCTTTCTAACCTTGTGAGGGAGAATTGTCCTCATAGGTGAACTAATTAAATATATGTGCTACAATTTGTGGGGGCTACGTACGCACGAGGTGACGGGAGTTCGTGCGTAGCTACTATTATGCTTGTCGGAGTAGTTTAGGACCTAGAAACATGTCTTATTTGTCATTTTGGAAAATGATTAGATTATTACCGAATTTGATAAATGAATTTTTGGAAAAGACTTAAATACTATTTTTGTAACTATTTAAGAGAATTTTGTCATTTATTGGTAATTGTTTTTCCCGATATTGTCGGGGTGGACTGTTTGGATGTGTATGCGTATGTGTGATCTCTTTGCAATATATATTCCGCGAGCGGAGTGATTCTTTCCACTACTCTCATGGGAGCGGGCTGTACACCACGGCGGAATAGATGCATCTATGGTTCGAGCCGTTCGACCTTTCGGCATTGCACATTTTATTATTGTTGGTTTACCATCTGTGACTTGAACTGTTAAATTGTCTTAAAGATGTAAATTTCTAAATGAAATGACGAACACCGGAGAATTTATACATTTAT
This sequence comes from Nicotiana undulata, assembly GCA_005239495.1. Classification (NCBI taxonomy): domain Eukaryota; kingdom Viridiplantae; phylum Streptophyta; class Magnoliopsida; order Solanales; family Solanaceae; genus Nicotiana; species Nicotiana undulata. Next base: position 13,831 of record ML283822.1, on the reverse strand, counting down.
GGAAATAATTGTTCTTTCCTGTAATTATTTGTTATTTGATGTTAATACCCATGTTGATCCCATTCATCGATTATATTGTATTGACCTCTAGCAAGTGTCAAAGTCGGCCTCTCGTCACCACTTCTCTGAGGTTAGGCGGGATACTTACTGAGTACACGCTGTTTTCGTACTCATGCTACACTTGATGTGCATTTTTATTGCACAGGTACATTTATAGCAATGTGGCTGGCTTGGAGACTTAGACGAGCTGCACCGTCCGGAGACGACCCACAGCCGACAGAGTCTCCCTCTGATGTAGTGTATTTTATTTTTAAATTCCTTGTCCAATTTGTATTTTGGACAAGTATTGTAGTATCTGTATAATTCTTAGAAAATTTATTCATGCACTTGTGACACCGAGTTCTGGGATTTATTATGGGATTTATTCACTATTTAAATTTGCCAAAGATGTTATTGTTTACTTATTAGAATTTCGATAATTATTATTTAAAAAAAGGGATGATTTCAAAATGTTATAATAAAGATTTTATTAATTATTAAGTGTTGTCTTGCCTGACCGTGGGGTCCGGCGCCATCACGACCTTTATGGAATTGGATCGTGACAATGTGGTATCAGAGCACTAAGTTCCCTTAGGTTTCACGAGTCATGAGCAAGTCTAGTAGAGTCTTGCAGATCGGTACAGAGACGTCTGTACTTATCTTCGAGAGGTTACATGGCTGTTAGGAGTACTTCCCTTCTTGATTCCTCATCGTGTGATTTGATTCCTTTAAGGCTTATGCCTATGTTTCTTCCTACTCAATCTTACGCGTCGCGAAGCGCTTGCTATAAATCGAGAATTGAGGAATTGTATTGGTACCTCATATGAGGTGCGTGATGTTTCTCCCTGCGAAGTTGATTGGGGCTATTGTTGTTAAACTGTGGAAGGATATTATGTTGTTCAGCTCAGTAGTTGTGTTTCTGAGAGCTTTGAGTCTATGCTCTCAGTTATGATATTTACGATTGGTTATCGCGCGATGTTGATATGATGGTAGAATGCTTGCACATATGCCGGGTGAGGAATGACTTGAAACGAGGTCTTCTCAGAGCGTGATTTTCGAGATTTTAGTATTTTAGTTTCGGCGAAGGAGGGGATATTGGACTATGAATGTTCAAGTTTGGGTGACAAGGTAGTAAGACTTGGTGTTATCAAGTGAGGTGGAGTATAGTTTCTTCGGTTTGCATAGGGTCCGAGTATTGTGAAGAAGTATTGAAGAAGCGGCTGTCGGAGATCGTGGTGTGCGGTGGTTCAGTATCGAATAAGTACTTCTAATGAAGGAGCTCGAGAAAGATGATCTTCGGAGAGTTTGAAGTTGTAGTGATCTGCTGGTTTAAGTTCTACAGAGATTGATATTGAATTGAGGCAACAATTGGGCAGCATACGATGAAGGAAGACATGTGAGAAGTGTCAGGTGGCGGATAAAGTTCTAAAAGGCCAGGTGTGAGAGCCGGAAGTAAGGTATTTGCTTAAAGGAGTAAGTTTAACTAAAGTGGGAGAGTGGCAGCGTAGCATATGAGTTTAGTGGTAAGATAGCTTCCTATCTTGAGGAGAAGTTTTGAGTGATTTGAGAATGTTAGTGGATGGTGATTGGTCCACGGGCTTAAATTGAAATGTTGGTTATTTCGGCGGAAGGTTGGATACAATAGAGAGGATTTGTTAGGGATGAAGAAGGAGGCAATGTGGCGGTGAATTTGAAGATATTGTCGCGCATTTAATAGATGTCCAGGAGGAGCGGACGGATTAGTAAAGTTGGTAAATGAAGAAGGGCGTAGGATTGGGTATTGATGTCGTGGAGATCGTGCAGTGCAACATCCTTGGAAGGTGTCAGTTGGTAATTTCCACAGGTGGGTTATCTCCTGTGAGCAGGTTAGCAGTCGTGTGGTTGGCAAGTTTTCGGCGAGGAATTCTAGTGGCTATTTGATAAGAGGCGGACTGTGTGAATGATGCAAGAGAACTTGAGTATTTAGGGAATGCCAACAGAAGAATTTAGAAGGATTTTACGGATTGGTTGGGCAAGATCATGTGAGCAAAGAAGAAAGAATTTCGGTGGGGTCCAGAGTGGTGCAAGGAGTAGCTTCAGGGTAAGTGGGAGAGTTCCACCGCCTGCAATTGGGTTGCAGGATTATATTCTCATGGTGTTGCGGGTTATCGGCGTATTGGCAAGTTATTACATCTAAAGGAAAGGAGTAAAAATGGTAATTGCGTATTGGATTTGATGAATGTGTGCAAAAGTTAGCCCTATTGGACCAGGGTTAGGCTTTGGAAGATTCAGAATTTATGCTTAATGCATAGGCGAGTTATAAGGGTAGTGACTCAGTCGCGTGCTTCATTGAAAGGGTGTTCATGTGCTAGAAGAGCCTTGGAGTTGATTGTATTCGGGTCCAGTCAGAGTGGGTGACTCTCAATAGCTGTCCTAGTGAGTTCGAAAGTTGAGAATGCGGTGTTTAAGGGTTCCAGGCAGCAGTATGATTAGGAATCGAGCTTTTGCAGCGCAATTTCTGAGGAAGGGAAAATGGTTGGAATGCTCTATGTTATTTTTCACGTGCAGGATAGTATTGGAGGAGTTAGAGGAATAAACTCCGGATTGTAGAAAGACTTTCAAGAGGGATATATTAGTCGAAGTTGTGAATGCGCACAAGAAGGGTGTGAGACGGTTTGTGGGATTGAGACAACATGGTCTCGTGAATCAAGGCCACTCTGGATGAGTGATTATTGAGTTTGTTATGTGTTGAATGAAGTTACTATTATTTGTGAGGCAATTAAGGATGATTAAAAAAAGATGGATTGATTAGCCATGGTTGAAATGGCACATGTACGACAGTGATCAGTTCCTTCGGTGTGATTAAGTTGTGCATGTGGTTTGTGCCGGTGTGTGCGAGGCTTGTCGGCCGCCGTAATAGATTTTAATTGGAAGCATTCAAGTATTATGGCTTGACAGGTGTGGGCGGATCTTGGAAGAATTATGGTGGTATAGACTACTACTTGAGGATTTGCATGTTTTGTGATTATGATAATTCACTCGTGTGTGTTGTGGTCCTCTTGAACTGAGGTAAGTAAAGGGTTTCTATATGATGAAGTGTTCACCCTAGTAGTGGTTCAGGAGTTATGATGGAATTCCTATGTTGTTCCGTATTGGTATGTTAGGTGCAGTAAGCAGTATGGGGCTGGAAGTAAGGATCGAGGTTGTGGTTCAGTGTTGTCAAGGATGTCATGAGCTCGGATGAGCAAGAAAAAGGGATTTGAAAGTTCAGAGTGAGCTGGTATTGTCTTCAGTGTCACCTGAGATTGGTGTTTGGTGAAAGAGGCTTGCACCCTGGTTATGGGTTCTTGATTTGTTTTACAGCGTTAGTGTGGTCGGTGGTATGGAGGTGTAGACTTGTTACCTTGTGTGGGAGGACGTGGGAGCATGACCACGGGAAGATCGTATGAGTGTGGCATGTAGTCACTTAAAGGATTGAAGATTTATACCGAGTATAAGGAAGTGTAATGTTGCTTATTTGAGAATTTATGCCTGGAAGGCGTTCGGTTAATTTGGAGGCCTCAAGGATAGCCTTTTGCGGTTAATGATGGGCAATAAATGAAGAACAATAAATGAAGACAGTAAATGAAGAGCAATAAATCTGTAGAGTAATTGTTGAGCACATTTAGGCAAGAAAAGCAGAGAATGTTCTATTGTATTGTATATTCATGTATGTTACAAAATGAAAAGGGTCCCTTTTATATAGGGGGGGGGGGGGTCCCAACATAGTACATGCCTAATTATGACAAAGAAAAGCTATGGGTACAACTGTATAATGGCTTAGTATGGATTTCTACTATTCTTGCAGACCTTGTCATCTTTTAACCATGTGTCCTTGGGAATTTCCCGTCTTTCCATGACAGCCATCGATTTTCACACTGCCTCGAGGTACGCTGTGATGAATCTTCGATATGCCCCTCGAGGGGAGTACTTCGGGATCGAGCCTCAGACTATGTTTCGGGTCCCTCGAGACCGGGCTTGGAATGTCGTAGAAGCCTTAAAATCGGACTCCCCGATTTTAGCCGTATACAGATAGTCCCCGCGTTTATTAGAATGAAATGATAAGAAACGTTTTGAATTTTCTGACTCTTCGACGTCCCCATCATAATGTCAGTCACGTGGTTCTGGCAGTTGATGTGACAAAAGGGGATGTTCAAAGATCACGCTTGCACAACTTTCGAAGAACATTGAATCGATTATGGCGGTTGGTTGTCTTTCTGCCTTCTCCAATACGCGTAACTGACCCCTATAAGTACCCTCATCCTTCACTCCTTAACCTTTTACTTTTCGCCAAATCTTCAAACCTTTAACAACTCTCCTTATTTCTTTCTTGCATTCATCTCTCAACCAGTTTCTTCCTTTTCTTCTGAAATCTTTCAGCAAAAATGGCAAAGACTTCTAAAACCGTTCCCCAAGATGATAAAACTACATCATCATCACGCTCGTCGAAGAGCAAAGCAATAGTTCCTTCTCATATTGAGGAGTGTATCCCCGTACCCCGTGAAACATCCGCCAATTTCAAGGTCGACAAACCCTTTTCGAAACTGGGGCGATGTGAACCCATATCCCGGTACATTAGCCTGATAACCGAAACTGAGAAAGTGAAGGCTGATTGACGTTGGGGCGACACGGTGCAAGTGGAGATTCCTTCTCGTGAGGAAGATATAACAACGCACAAAGCTGGTTTTCTTAGTGTATACACATATCCTTTTACCTTAGGTCCGGTAGAACTGGCTTTGCCATCGATAGATCCTGTGATCCTCGACTTCTGCAGAAAGTACCGGGTGACACTCGTCCAAATTTATTCGTTATTTTGGCGCATTGTTTACATGATTAGGTACTTTACAAACATGGTTGAGGGGATGCCTTTTACCCTCGACCATCTGATTAGAATGTACAACCCCTGACTTTATCGAGGCGCTTGCCAGAATCGACGAGGACAAGGACATCGGGTGGATGAGCTGCTTCATCCGAGTTAGGACTTCGGACCTGATCCCTGCTGAAAGGATGTCATTCCCTGAGGAATGGAATATGAATCGTAAGTGAACATGTCAATTAATTATTTTCTCTTTATTTTGGACCATCTTTCCTTCGAACTAACTCCCCTTGATGATGCAGTTGTTGAGTGATATCCCGACGCGATCAAGGATCTCTCGGGTTGGGTCCGTCATCTCGACTTGACCTACCCATATGCTAAGCGCATGTGGCGCGACCTGGCCAAGACTCGATGGGAGGCTAAAAACCACGGTGGGGATTTACTTCTGCCATACTCGGGCTCCTTAAAGAAGATATTCCTTGAATGTACTCTCACTTTCTGTGTTTATATTTTGTGCTTGTGTAGGCCTAAGAGAGGTTTTTTTGATGAGGGAAGCCCCACCTGGGGAAGCACAAAAACCTGTTAAGGAGAAGAAGAGAAAGGGGAAATCACCGGTTGAGTCCTCGAAACTGAAGAAAGCTAAAGTTCAAAAGCCTGAGGTCGGTTCAGCGGCCTTAACTCCGGAAGCGTTAAAGAGCCTTCCATCCGAGGGTGAAGAGAAAAATGACTGCCCGCTGGTACCTATGAATGCTTCGAAGCTTGCTGAGCCAAAGGCTCCTGAATCTAAATTTGTTAGTGTTGTCCTACCTTGGGTTGAAAAGGTTCTTAAGGGTGGGTCAAGTGAAGCCCCTGAGCTAGTCGATGGCCAAAACATTTTTCGAGCCGGGGGGCATTTGGCAGATGAACTCGGGGAGCTCAGTTCTGAAGCTCCCCGAAGGCAAGAGAACGCCATGATTGACCCGGTCGGGGTTGTTAATATAGATGATTCTCTGTCGGGTCCGACATTTTCTCCCAGGGAGATACAGGATGCCCGTAATTAGAGGCTCCCGACACGGGGTCCTCTCTCGGGGAGAATGATGTGTTCGAAGGATACTTCATCGGGGTCGAAGAAATCCTCTAGCTTAACAACTCGCTTACTTTTTAGGAAGCGGATAAGCTGTGCAAACATGTAATCTTCTGACAACTATGCCTTGAGTTTTGATCCTGAATTTCAGTGATTTCTTTCCTTTACGTTCTTAGGACATAAAGATTTACAATCATGCATTTTCCAAGTTGCAAGCTGAGTTGGCCCACTATGAGGAGGAGTGTAGGAGTCTCTCATCGGAGGTGGACGAGTGCAAAGCACTTCTAGCCAAGAAGGAGGAGGAACCACATGACTTTCAAGCTCGCCTGGAGGCAATATCTCGAGAACGGGCCGATCTTAACGAGCAAGTAACACAGTCTTCGTATGCTTATTTCTATGCTCGTTCAATTTTAGCGTTTTAATGCCTTAACTTGATTCTTGCAGCTTAAGCAAAAAGATGACTTGATGTGGGAGGAGCTTAGAGTCAGGGATACTGAGATCCTCAGGCTCAAACTGCGCGTGGATGAGGTAGCCTCCGATAGAGGTACTCTCCGAGAGAAACTGACCTCGGTTGAGCATCAACTCCAAGATGCAAAGGTAGAAAGCAGCAAGTATAAGGATCTCCAAATTGAATCAGTTGTCGCGCTGTCTAAGGCTAAGGCCGAGGTTGATGGGCTCTTATCCTCGTATCGGGAGGATGTTGCTGCTGCAAACTCTCGGGCTAAGAAAGCGTTTGTTGAGTCCGAGCTCAAACTAGCTCTAGCCCTTGACCATGCTCGATTGGGATCTCGAAGACAGGCTCTCGAGGAAGCACATGCAGGGGGCTTCGACCTTTCTGCTGAGATCGACAGAGTGAGGGCCCTAGAATAAGAGTCGGCACCTCTGTTTTTTTCTAATGGTGACTCGGCCAGTGGTTCGGAAGATGAGAAGACGAAGAAGAAGTCCCCGAGGGGAAGAGGTCGTTGAAGACTGGGAGGCCGAGGCCCAAGCCGTTTAAGGCATAACTCCCGAGGGAGCTTCATCCAGTCAAGTGCCCCCAACAGAAGATTATGCTTATATTTGTTTCCTTTTTGTGCAAGGGCTCCAGGTGTGAAACTTTGTAAATATGCCTTTGTGAACCATTAGTATATATAAAAGGATCTTTGATTTTTGTCACTACTTGTCTTTCCTTTGCTTTTTTGGGATAAACTTTGATGCTTGTCGATAGCCAATCCGATGTGACGGAATGATAATATAAACCCCTTAGGTTTTCATGCTCGATGAATAATTGATAACAGTTGACTGTTTGGGGGTTCGATCCTCGAGTCAAGTTTTGACTCGGTACTATCGACCCTTAGGTTTCTTTTAAAACATTGGCCCTTAGGCTATTTTTAATTTGTCCCTTGGGCTCTTTAGATCGGCCCTTAGGCTCTTTAGACTGGCCCTTAGGCTCTTTAGACTGGCCCTTAGGCTCTTACGCATTGGCCCTTAGGCTCTTTAGGTTGGCCCTTAGGCTCTTTAGGTTGGCCCTTAGGCTCTTACGCTTTGGCCCTTAGGCTCTTTTTACATTGGGTCGATACGACCTCTAATATGGCTATAGTTTTCCCTCATTCCGGCTAAAAACTTTTGAAGTTTTGATTATGCCTTGGCATGTTTTGTTCGTCCGACTTTTCGACGGCTCAAACAAGAACCTCGATTATGAGTCGATGTGTGATGATAGTCGAGTACCTCGTGGGGTTTTCTCGAAGGCTGATGTTTCGAAGCCTTTTTATTGAAGGCTGATTATTTCGAAGCGTTTTCATTGTTCGGAGCTGATATTATCGAAGCTCCTTTGCTAATGCCGAGGGTAGCCTGATTAACCGGTTCTTTTCAAAGTATTTGAAGGCCTTTAGTTTTATGGAAGCATTCAGACATCTTCGAGCCGCGTTAATTTGACCGTAGCCTTTTAGTACGACCGTAGTCTTTATGTTGGGTTGTAGCCTTTAGTCCCTGGGTGAGGTGACCTCGGCGTCTATATCGAGGGTATGCCTTTTTAGGAGTCTTACAAGTTCGGATATATAGCCTTGGCTTTAATATCTGGATTATGCCTTTTTAAGGTCTTATAAATTTGGGCATGCCTCGTTGAGGTCTTACAGATTCGATGCTGCCTTAATGAGGTCTTACGAGCTCGAAGTTACCTCATTGAGGTCTTACGAATTCGAGTTTTTGATGGCTCGATGAGCTGACTGTCGATGACAGTCCCCGAGTGTCCGAGAGTTTTTGGCCCTTGAGCCGTTTTATGTGAAAGTAGTGAACTTCTTTGAGGCATGAAGCGTTTTGATGAGTAAAGAGGTTTCTTTGATTACTTGATATATGTGTACATGTTTTTCCCTTTGGAGGCTCGATTATTCTACATAGACACGGTTCATTTGACCGTTTGGCCCAATATAACATTCTCCTATTGAGGACCTCTTAGGCATAAATTGATTCCTTCGCAAAGATAACCTCCGAGGGGATGCCCCCAATATTCGAGGTTGAATGAAAAGAAGCCTTGAATACTTGTCAAGTTTTCCTCAAGTAGCATATAGGTGTCGCCTCGTTAAAAACCTCGCCGGTAAAACCCATTCGAAATAAAACCTGATCCAAGAGAAAAAGAGTGCGACGCATGCTTAAAAACCCAAGGTCTTCGAGTTGAGGGGTGCTTTGACTCCTCTCAATCGAACACCTGCGATAAATTAGTATAAAGCATAAATGAAAAGGGAGATGGTTGTACCTTAACAGTAATAACGTTTGAGCATCGATATGTTCTAATTGCTTGGTAATTGCTCGCCTTCCATGGTGCCAAGTTAGTAGGACCCTTTTCCTACTACTCAGAGGACGCGGTACAGTCCTTCCCAACTAGGACCTAGCTTTCCTTCATTTGGGTTTCAGGTGTTGAGGGTGACTTTCCTTAGGACTAAGTCCCCGACTTCGAAGTATCGGAGGTTTGTTCTCCTGTTATAGTATCTTTCGATTCTTTATTTTTGGGCAGCCATTCGGACCAACGCGGCCTCTCGCTTCTCGTCTAGAAGCTCGAGGGTTGTAATCATGGCCTCGTTGTTCGAGTCCTCAGTGGCATGTCGAAATCTGGCGCTTGGTTCCCCGACCTCGACCGATATTAAAGCCTCGGACCCGTATACCAAAGAGAACGGTGTCTCTCCCGTGCTTGATTTCGAAGTTGTTCGATACGCCCATAGTACTTCGGGCAACACTTCTCTTCGTTTTCCCTTCGCATATTCTAAACTCTCTTTCAAGTTTTGAATGATGTTCTTGTTCGTGGACTCAGCCTGACCATTTGCACATGGGTGGTAGAGTGCTGATAGGATCCTTTTGATTTTATGATCTTCGAGGAACTTTATCACCTTGCTGCCAACGAACTGCTTCCCATTATCACATGCGATCTCGGAGGGGATCCCGAATCGACATATGATGTGGTCCCAGATGAAGTCAATGGCTTCTTTTTCTCTTATCTTCTCGAAGGCCTATGCTTCCACCCATTTCAAGAAGTAGTCAGTCATAAATAGAATAAATCTAGCTTTACCTGGTGTCGTTGGTAGGGGGCCGACGATGTCCACCCTCACTTCATGAACGGCCACGGTGATAAGACTGAATGTTGTTGTTCACCGGGTGGGTGGATCATTGGTGCAAACCTTTGGCATTTTTCACACCTTCGAACAAACTCCTTGGTATCCTTTTCCATGCTATCCCAATAGTAACCTGCTCTGATCACCTTTCGAACTAAAGAATCGGCACCGGGGTGGTTTCCACAAGTGCCTTCATGGATTTCTCGAAGCACATAATCGGTGTCCCCTGGTCCTAAGCATACTGCTAGAGGCCCATCGAAGGTCCTTCTGTATAGAGTTCCATTCTCGTCGAGTGAAAATCGGGTTGCTTTGGCTCGAAGGGCCCTCGATTCTTTTAGGTCCGTGGGCAGCTTCCCGTCTCTCAGATAGTCGATGTACTTGTTCCTCCAATCCCACATTAGACTTGTTGAATTGATTTTTGCATGGCCTTCTTCATTACTGACTTGGATAGCTGTACAACAGCCCCGAGGGTATGTCATCTTCTTCGATGGACGATCCCATGTTTGCGAGCGCATCAGCCTCGCTGTTTTGTTCTCAAGGTACGTGGACCAGAGTCCATTATTTGAAGCGATGCAATGTGACTTGAAACTTGTCTAAATATCTTTGCATCCTATCTTCCCGAACCGCGAAGCTCCCATTTACTTGGTTTACTACCGGAAGGGAGTCGCATTTTGCTTCGATGACTTATGCTCCTAGGACTTTGGCCAACTCAAGACCTGCAATCATAGCCTCATACTCGGCCTCGTTGTTAGTCAATTTCGCAGTTTTTATAGATTGTCTAATCATGCCGCCCGTAGGCGGTTTCAGAACTATGCCGATCCCGAACCCTTTCAAGTTTGAGGCACCGTCGGTGAAAAGGGTCCAGCCCCCAATGATGTGCCCATTTTAAACAAGATTTCTTTCTCTACCTCGAGCACAAGGGCAGGTGTAAAGTCGGCCACAAAGTCCGCCAAAATTTGGGACTTGATAGCTGTTCGGGGTTGGTAGTCGATATCGTACCCTCCGAGTTCGATGGCCCATTTGTCTAATCGGCCCGATAATTAGGGTTTATGTAAGATGTTTCGAAGAGGGTATGTTGTTAAAACACATATACGATGGCATTGAAAATAAGGTTTCAATTTTCGAGATGCACTTATTAATGCAAGAGCTAATTTTTCTAAGTGTGGATACCTGGTTTCAGCATCTCCTAGGGTTCGACTTACGTAATAGACAGGGAATTGCGTACCTTGTTATTCTGGAATCAACACACCACTTACTGCTACTTCGGATATGGCCAGATACAAGTACATCATTTCGTCCTCCTTCGGGGTGTGGAGCAAAGGGGGGCTCGATAGATACCGCTTTAATTCCTCTAAGGCGTGTTGGCATTCTAGAGTCCACTCAAAGTTGTTTTTCTTCTTGAGTAAGGAGAAGAAGTGATGGCTCCGATCCGATGACCGTGAGATGAATCGGCCTAAAGCCGTTATCCGCCCGGTCAGCTGATGTATGGCCTTCACATTGTTCACCACCGTGATTTCTTCGATGGCCTTGATTTTTTCGGGGTTGATTTCGATCCCCCTGTTCGACACCATGAAGCCTAAGAATTTGCCGAACCTACTCCGAAGGCACATTTCTCAGGGTTGAGTTTCATGTTGTAACTTCTTAGGAGATCGAATGTTTCCTGCAAATGAGTCAAATGGTCCTCTACGCACAGGGACTTAACTAGCATGTCATCAATGTAAACTTCCATAGACTTGCCTATTTGATGTTCGGACATCTTATTAACTAGGAGTTGATACGTGGCTCCCGCATTTTTTTTAGCCCGAAGGGCATTACATTATAACAATATGTACCATACTTCGTGATGAGCGAATTTTTTTCCCTATCCTCCGGGTTCATTTGAATTTGATTATACCAGGAGTAGGCGTCGAGAAAAGTGAGGATCTCGTGGCCGGCCGTGGCATCAATCAAGCAATCGATGTTAGGTAATGGGAATGAGTCTTTAGGGCATGCTTTATTTAAGTCTTTGTAATCTACGCACATCCTTAATTTATTTCCCTTTTTGGGGACTACTACTACATTAGCTAACCATTCGGGGTATTTCACTTCCCTAATGAACCCTATTTTGAGAAGTTTTGTTACCTCGTCTTTGATGAACGCATGTTTTACCTCGGACTGAGGCCTCCTTTTTTGCTTTACCGGTTTGAACCTGGGGTCGACACTTAGCCGATGTGTGGTTATCTACGGCGGGATCCCTATCATGTCTAAATGGGACTAAACGAAGCAATCAATGTTGTTAATAAGAAATTGGATGAGTTTTTCCCTGAGTTCGGGGGTTAATCCCGTTCCCAAGTATACCTTTCGATCTGGGAGATGCTCGATGTTCGAGCTCTTTGTTGATTTCGTTGCATCCGACTCTTCGGAGGCAACGAAGGTCTGAGGAGTGAGGAAGGCTTCTTCATCATCCTCGTTCGACTGTTCACAGACTACCTGTTCCTCGAGGACCTGCTTGTCCTCAGGCCTCTCCGAGATGGAGGGTATTGATGTTGGTGTTATGTCGTGTAGCCGCGAACATCTTCTTTGCTGCATGTTGCTCACCATACACCGTTTTTATACCATCATTTGTTGGGAACTTCATCATCTGATGAAGAGTAGATGGTACTGCCCTTATGCTGTGTATCCACGGCCTTCCAAGCAAGGCATTAAATCTCATGTCACCTTCGATGACATGAAACTTGGTGTCTTGAATTGTACCAGACACATTGACTGGGAGGATGATCTCCCCCTTCGTTGTCTCGCTTGCCATGTTAAATTCATCGAGGACTAGAGAGGTGGGTATGATCTGATCGAGCATCCCAAGATTCTCCACCACCTTCGACCTGATTATATTGGCCGAGCTACCTGGATCCACGAGCACACGTTTAATTTTAATGTTATTCAGAAGAAAAGAAATTACCAGTGCATGTGCATCATTATGAGGTTGAGACAAGGCCTCGATGTCTTCTTCTCTGAATGTAAGAGCGTCCTCGGTTATATAGCTCCGAGTTTGATTTTCTGTTGTGATGGATACTTTTGTCCGTTTGAACATGGGTTCCTGTGGGACGTCGGTTCCTCCAGTGATCATGTGAATGATGTGTTAAGGTTCTTCTGGTTCGTTCTTCTTGTTCGCCTCTCTTTCTCGAAAGTGGTTCTTGGCTCGGTTGCTGAGGAATTCTCGAAGGTACCCTTCGTTGATCAACCGGGCCACCTCCTCTCGAAGCTGCCTACAATCCTCGGTCCTATTACCGTGAATGCCATGGTATTCGCACATTAGGTTGGGTTCCTTCGGGAAGGATCCGACTGCGCGGGCTTTGGCCATATGGTATCTCCGATCTTACCCATGACTGATACGATGTTCGAGACATCGATGTTGAAGTTGTATTCTGACAATCGGGGTGCCTCCATTGGCCTCAAATGTCTGTCAAACCCGGTCTTGTTCATAAGTCCCCGGTAATTTGGCCTCGATCTATCCCCCGATCATTTTGAGGCATATCTCGCATCACAACGTTTCTTCGATCTTTGACGTATGGCTGATATATTTCTTTGCTTGATCTCGACTCCCTTTCTGCAGACCTCGATTCCTTTGCTAAGAGACTGCTTGGGTATACTGATACCGAGGGGGCTCCCAATTGGTCGTCCGCGACCCTGATCTTTGATTGATACCTGTTATGCGCATCCCCCCAAGTTACAACGAGATACTCAATAAAATTCTTCTTCAACTGCTTTGAAGCTATCGAGCTCCGATCGTTCAAGCCCTGAGTGAAGGCCTGCACTGCCCAGTCAGCAGAGACCGACGGTAACTCCATTTGAAAGCGAGATACGAACTCCCTTAGCATCTCGTTCTCTCTTTGTTTGATTTTGAAGACGTCGGACTTTCTTGAGCGACCTTTATGGCACCAACATGTGTCCTTTACGAATGAGTCTGCCAACCTGGCAAACAAATCGATAGAGTTAGGGGGAAGGTTGTGATACCACATCATGTCCCCCTTGGATAGTTTTTTCTCAAATTTCTTTAACAAGACTGACTCAATCTCGTCATCTTTCAGGCCGTTCCCTTTTATACCACAAGTATAGGTGGTAATATGCTCATTGGGATCTGAGGTCCCGTTGTATTTCGGGATATCGGGCATCCTGAACTTCTTCGGAATGGGCTTTGGAGCCGCACTCAATGGAAATGGTTTCTGCATGAACTTCTTTGAATCTACACCCTTCATAATCGGCGGTGCGCCCGAGATTTGATCGACCCTCGAGTTATAGGTCTCCATTTTTTTGTCGTTATCCTCTATCTTCTTTTCT
>ML283821.1:0-24398 GCA_005239495.1 Nicotiana undulata | reverse complement strand
TTCTTTAAAACCTCAAAGTCTCATTTTTTATCCGAAACTACTCAATTCACGCCCGTTTTACCCCAAATTCCACAGATAAGACAAATAGTATGTAATAAACCTGTTCCGGGATCCGGTACCACAATACGGACCCGGTAACACGGTTTTCACATAATTATTCATTTTCAAAATCCTTTATTATTTTCAGAAAACAATTTTCTTTAAAAATTCATTTCTCGGGCTTGGGACCTCGGAATTCAATTCCGAGCATATGCCCAAGTCCCATATTTTCCTACAGACCATCCGGGACCGTCGAATCACGGATCCAGGTCCGTTTACCAGAAATGTTGACCAAAGTCAACTATATTCATTTATTAATTATCAAAACTCATTCTTTTATCAGTTTTTCACATATAAGCTTCCCGACTACACGCCCGGGCTGCGCACGCATATCGAGGTCAGGCTAACGGAGGCTCTCGGAGCCTCGGAACACAGATATAGTTTAAATTACATAAGATGACCTTTTGGGTCATCACATTCTACGTAACGACCGACCGGGTCGTTACATTAGGCTCGGTATTTGTTCTTTACTGTCCTATGGGTGTTTACTTTGCATCTTCCTTGCACCATTAATTTTATTAAAGGAATATGCCAGTTTTCACTTCATCATTTTTCCACGTATCGTGCTTTGTCAGCTCAGTAAGGTTCCACGTGTGACATCTTCCACCAATACAGATAGTCCCCTCACTTTCTGAATTTTCTTCAATTGAATATTCGGAAAGTGGTAAGTATTTATGGAGGGAAATTTTTTCCCCCGATTTTCGAGTATCATTGCGGTTTCTTCAGAATCAATGCGAGGTATGTCACGTCTATTTAATGCACATGTAAAAGAACCTAAGTTGTATTAGTTTTTCTCAATAATTTGTAGCTTTTGTTTGATGATCAAAGGGTCATTTTGTGAAGTTAGACCTAATTCTAGGCTTATTAACCATAACAAGACAAATTTTAAATACCTCAATTTTCATGCACATTCTGGGCGTGAAACCGGAAATCTTTTATGTGAAAATATGAGAAATAGTAATTTCTAGAGTTAAAATTTGATTATAGTTGACTTTGGTCAACATTGTAAGCAAACAGACCCGGTTCTGTGTTCCGACGATCCCGAGAGGTTAGCTGTAAAATATGGGACTTGGGCGTATGCCCGAAAATGAATTTTGAGTCCCTAGCCTTAGAAATCAATTTTCGAAAGAAATTGTTTTGCTGAATTATCAATGAAATAAAGAAAAGAATTAATATTTGAAACCATTGGTATCGGGCCTGTATTTTGGTTTCGGAGCCTAGTACAAATTTGTTATAGTGTTTGAATACTACCTGTGAAATTTAGTGAAAATCGGCGTTTATTTGACGTGATTTGGACGTCCGGTTGATAAATAATGAACTTTAAGTTTTCTTGAGAAAAATGATTAGTTTTGAGGTTTACTTTATAGTTTTACATGTTATATTCATGATTTGATCGCACGAGCAAGTCCGTATGATATTTTTAGACTTGTGTGCATATTTGGTTTAGAGCCCCGAGGGCTCGGGTGAGTTTCGGATAGGCCACGGGATGTTTTAAACTTGAAATTCTCTGTTGTTTTTGTTGTTACTAGTGCGCCTAGGATTAGTGCTATGCGATCTCATAGCCCCCCTCACGCGATCGCATAGTGTAAAGTTCAGGGGTCACCAATTGTGCTATGCGAACACATAGCTTACCTCGCGAACGCACAACATTACCTGGGCCTGGGGGGAGGGGAGCCCAAATACCCTATAAGAACGCAACCCCCCTACGCGTTCGCCAAGGCCAATAAGGCATGACCCTATGCAAATGCGGGCAGGCCCATGCGAACGCATAGAAGGCCTGCCCATCTGTATAAATACAATTTTAAACAGGCAGAACCCTTTTCTCTCATATAGTTTGAACTAAACAGCCCTAATGACGATTTGCTTCATCAAAGTTCATCCCCAAGTTGTTGGTAATCAATTATAAACTTTACTATTTCAATTACCCAATAATTTTCATCACTTTTAAATCAAAAACTAAGAATTTTCATGGTAAACATTGAGGGTTTGGGTAGAATTAGGGAATTTTGTAAAAAAAGAATATTTACCTTGAATTGAGGTTGTATTTCGAAACTAATTGTATATTCGGGCTCGTGGGTGAATGGGTAATCGCAATTTGGTCCGAACCCCGAGTTTGGACAAAGCGGGCCCGGGGTCAGGTTTTCACTTCTTTTGAGAAAACTTAGGAAAAATTATTATTGTCCGTAAAGTTAGTTCCTTTAGCATTAAGTAATGATATTAAGTTAATTATAGCTAGATTCGGGTGTATTAGAGGTGAATTCAAAAGGAAAATCAATAATTGAGCAGTGAGTTGCCTGCGAATTTAAGGTACGTTCTTGGTTTAACTTTGACTTGAGGGAATAGGAATCTCCAACTTAATTGTTATGTGAAAATGCATGTGTGTGTTTTATAGGTGAGGTGACGAGTATCAATGCACCTCCAAATGGTCTGCTTATATGATCCCTTCCCGTTTCCAATTTAATTGCTTCATGTTTTTAATTGTTTCATGTTCATTGTTGTTTCAATAATTACTTGGCTTGTTATATTGTTGTTAAGTCTTGTTGCAATTATTTTTGGGAAAGTATTAGTTGTTTTCCTTAGTTTCATTATGATACATAAGGACTGAGTGGGTTGACACTGTTTTACGAGATGAATATATATATATATATATATATATATATATATATATATATATATATATATATATATATATATATATATATATATATATATATATATATATATATATATATATATATATATATATATATATATATATATATATATATATATATATATATATATATATATATATATATATATATATATATATATATATATATATATATATATATATATATATATATATATATATATATATATATATATATATATATATATATATATATATATATATATATATATATATATATATATATATATATATATATATATATATATATATATATATATATATTCCTATTGGTTTCATCTTGAGATATTATTGATGAAGTTCGTGAGAAATACCGTTTAATATTTATGACTGTTGAGACAAAAGTATTGTGAAAGGCTTGGCCTGAATTGTGAAAGTTTTTAATAAATAAATAAATTGATAGTGATAAGGGTGGATAACAAGATAGTGATAAGGGTGGACATGTAAAATAAAAGATAGTGATAAGGGTGGACAGGTGAAATAAAAGATAGTGATAAGGGTGGACAGGCGGGATCGGGTTGCACGCCGCAAGAAAAAAATGATAAGGGAGGACATTTATGGTTACTCATTTTAAACACAAAGATTGGAAAATTTATTATTTTACTCTACTGTTCTCATATTTTGCACACTGATTATTTTAAAGTGAAGTTTGGAACATTAGAAATTTATGTGAGATCTTGTTTATAGCTGAGGCCTGGAATAGGCGACTGGGTTATTTTATTTATTATTGCAGTTTATCCTTCTTATCTGTGTAGAATTGTTTTTCTTGCTTTATTATATACATTGTTACAGGTTAAGTTAAAATTTCCCCGCCTTAGCCTCGTCACTACTTCGTCGAGGTTAGGCTCGACACTTACTCAGTACATGGGGTCAGTTGTACCGATACTACACTATGCACTCTTTTGTGCAGATCCAGGTACCGCCAACATTAGAGATTTTAGTAGCGGGCATCCATCACTCGGAGACACGAGGTATATCTACCGGCGTTCGCAGATCCCTAGAGTCTTCTCTTAGTTCGTAAAGACTGTTTCATATTTTCTCAAAACAACTATATTATTCTTTCAGCCCATTATTTGTAGTATTCTTAGAAGTTCGTGAATTGTGACACCAGACCCTGGGGTAGTCTTAGAGTTATATATTTAATTAGTTCGTGGATCAGTTTATTTATTTGTTTATTATTTTATATTTGGAGTTATTCGTTGGAAGTCATTTAGATTAAGCTCATTTTATATTTATTTTGTTGTGTTCAAGTAAGTAATCAAAATAAAATAGCAAATATAATTCTAACATTGGCTTGCCTAGCAAGTGTGGTGTTAGGCGCCATCACGATCCATAAGGATGAGAATTTGGGTCGTGACAAGTTGCTATCAGAGTGTTAGGTTGCTTAGGTCTCACAATTCACGGACAAGCTTAATATAGTCTGAAGGATCGGTACGGAGACGTCTGTACTTATCTCTCATAGGCTATTGAGTTAGGAAACAACTCCATTTTTGTTTCTACTCTATCGTGTGACTCTTGTTATCTCAAATACTAATTGGATTCTTCTATTCTCTCGCAGATGGCGAGAACACATGCTTCCTCTTCCGCTGACCAAGATTCCGGTCCTCCATCAGCAGCAACTCCTACTAGGGGAAGAGTCCGAGGCCGAGGAAGGGGCAGGACTCAGCCCATTTCTCAGGCAGCAACCCCAGCTGTGGAACCTCAAATCGAGATTAATGAGGGGGTTCTAGCTTAGACCGTTCCAGCGGGACCGGCTCAGGTCTCAGAGGGGTTTATTACTACCCTGGTACTTCAGGACGCTTTGGTCTATTTAGTGGGCCTTATGGAGATTGTGGCCCAGACTGGCACATTCCTCATTGCAGCAAGCGTATCTCAGGATAGAGGAGGGGTCCAGACTCCTGCTACCCCCGCTCCGGTTTAGACTACTCCTCAGGTTAAGACCCCAGTAGCCAATCCAGTTGGGGTAATTCAGCCAGTTGCTGTAGTGTCGCCCGTTAATGGGGCAGCCATATCTTCAGATGCTTTGTGGAGACTGGACAGGTTTATCAAGCTTTTGCCTATTCACTTAAGTGGTGCTACTTCAGTGGACCCTCAGGAATATTTGGATAGTTGTCATGAGGTGTTGCGTAATAAGGGTATTTTGGAGACCAATGGGGTCGATTTTGCTACTTTTCACATGACTGGTTCCGCCAAGAAATGGTGGAGGGACAATCTGTTGACTAGACCAGTTGGGTCGCCTGCCTTGACTTCGGATCAATTTTCTCATCTCTTTATGGAGATGTTTTTGCCTGTTACTACTCGAGAGGAGAAACGTTGTCAGTTTGAGCAGCTTCAGCAGGGCAGCATGACCGTGACCTAGTATGAGACTCGTTTTGTGGATTTGGCTAGACATGTTATTCTCTTGTTGCCCACAGAGAGAGAGAGAGGGTCAGATGGTTTATTGAAGGCCTTGCTCAGCCCATAAGGTTGCAGATGGCCAAGGAGACACAGACCGAGATTTCTTTTCAAGATACAGCTAATGTGGCTAGGAGGGTTGAGTCGTTTCTCGGTATGGGAGTGTCACGACCCAAAATCCTAACTCAGGTCGTGATGGAGCCCAAAAATGGGGTTAGGCAAGCCAACATAAATTTCACTAAGTGTTCCTTTTTATTTAATTAGATAGTTGACCAAATTACTGAATTTAACAGGTTAAAACATGATATCGAAAGATAATAACCCAGTGGTAGATAAAATAGCCATGAAGAAGCGTTAGATGATATACGAGCATATATACATGTGCACATCCCAAAATCTCAAAATGACCACTACGTGTGTGCCAAAAACTAGTGTCACGAGTGTCACGGGCAATCTAGCT
Source organism: Nicotiana undulata (assembly GCA_005239495.1). Lineage (NCBI taxonomy): Eukaryota > Viridiplantae > Streptophyta > Magnoliopsida > Solanales > Solanaceae > Nicotiana > Nicotiana undulata. Next base: position 18,753 of record ML283821.1, on the reverse strand, counting down.
GAATATACAAGAGGCAATATATATATATATATATATATACAATCCCACAGTCTGAAATAAGTGGACGGGAAAATAAACAAAAGAAGACTCCATGGCGCTGCAGAGGATCGTCAGGAGAAGTAGCTCATCGTGAAGTCAGGCCCGCTACAGTCAATATCAAGCTCTGGTCTGATAACTAGATGCGCCTGCCTCAGAACCTGTACAATTAAGTACATAAGTGCAGCATGAGTACATAAGTAAATATGTACCCAGTGAGTATCCCGTCTAATCTCGAAGAAGTAGTGACGAGAGGTCGACTTGACACTCACTAAGGTCCAACAGTAATAATATAAGACAGGATATAACGAAATAGAGTAGACATGTGAGGCAGTAAGCGGAAGATACACATCAAGTACAGAAATCCAGGTAACTACTGAGAATAACAACAATGTACACTTCCCTTTTCCCCCAAATATTAGTCAAGTCAATATAAACAAAAACAGTACCAAATAGCCAAGCGCACACAAGGGTAAGACAACCGGCCGGAGTCGCAAGGAAACAACTGATTGGACGTAAAGCTTCCCCAGTTCGCGAATCATAGCTACGACTCGGGTGCTGACACATTTATACTGAATTACTATAAAGCTCCCCTCGATCGCGAATCATACCTGCGACTCGAGTGCTGACTCTTATACCGATTTATCATAAAGCTCCCCTCGATCGCGAATCATACCTACGACCTGAGTGCTGACACATTTATACTGAATTACTATCAATCTCCCCTCGATCGCGAATCATACCTGCGACTCGAGTGCTGACTCTTATACATATACATATATATATATATATATATCTAATTCATTAATAAGCTCAGTAGGGCTATACTTGCAACAAGGATTTATCGATTGGGAATTGAATTGCAACTTTCCACATTTTCATACTATTTCAAACGTAATCTGCAACTCAAAATATAACCAAAGATACATATAAAGCACGTAGAGATATACTTGTGAGCCCTAAAGCTACCCGACATAGCATAATAGTCGCTACGTACGGACTCTCGTCACTTTGTACACACGTAGCCCCCGAAACAATTACACAGCATATAGACACCTATGGGGACAATTCCCTCTTACAAGGTTAGAAAGGAGACTCGCCTTGTGTCGAATCTATCCCTCAAACCAAGGACGCACCCGGAACTTCGAACTCTACACCCGAGGACCCGCAAATAGGCAAACATGGTACAATCATATCAATTTATGCTCAAAGGAGGGAAATTATCCTATTTATTCAATAATTTAACATTCTTGAAGAAGTCCCAAATTTCAACCCGGGGCCCGCACGCTCGGATTCCAAAAATGCTCGAAGGAATCACTCACCCATAGCCTAAGGATCATTAATATGTGATTTCTACTTGAATTCATACCGATAAACGGACAATCCCCCAATTTTCCTCAAGAACCCTAAGTACTACCGAATTCTTGATTTTTAATGATTTAGTAGGGAATTTAACTAGTAATTCATGTTTGAAACTAGAATAAGAGTGGAATTAACTTACCTCTTTAGTTTCTAGGCCAGGGGATTTTTCCTTTAAGCTTCCAAGTCTCTAATGGTGGTGGAAGAATGAAAAAAGGGGTGAAATCCCATATTTTAAAGAAAGTGCACTGCCCAGCTGCCCTTTCATCCCGATCGCGACAAGGGGCCCGCGATCGCGAAGACCAATGTCCCAGGCCCCTGAGGCCCTTCTATGCGAACGCGGTAAGGGGCCCGCGATCGCGAAGGTCAGGGACTCAACACATCGCGATCGCGGATGGGACTTCGCGAACGCATAGAGCAGTCAGCCGCCCAGCCCCACTTCTTCTTAGCGAACGCAGCCCCCCTTCCGCGATCGTGAAGAAGGAAACCAGATAGAGAAATTTTTGGTTTCTTGAATTAGCTTCCGGGGGTCCAAAACTCACCCGAGCCCCTCGGGACCCTGTCCAAAGGCACGGGCAAGTCTGTATTCATGATACAGACTCGCTCGAATTTCCAGAACGTGAAAAACAACAACAAAACTCAAAATTCGACCCCAAAACCAAAACTGAATCAAACTCAAGAATTTCAAGTTCTTGATTTCTATAACGATGCGCCGGACCGACCTATACTACTCGGAAAGACTTCAAATTTTTCAGGCAAGTCATGAATGACATAACGGAACTATCCCCGGTCCCAAAATTTTGTTCGGACCTCGATAACATAAAGTAACGTCCCAAGCCAAACTTTAAACTTAAGGAAATCCTGATTTCCATATTGGGCGCCGAAATGCTCCTGGGTCATCGAAAACCCATTCCGAACATACGCCCAAGTCTGAAATCGTCATACGAAGCTAATGAATTTGTCGGAACTCATTTTCGATGTTGTTTGCTAAAAATGTTGACCGAAGTCAAAATTAGCCAAAAAGGCAAACCTTAAGGAACCAAGTGTTCCTACAGCACTCTAAACACTTTCAAAACCCGAACCACCCATCCCCGCAAGTCATAAATCACACGAAGACGCTATGGGAAGTCTTATTAAGGGGAATAGGGTCCTAATACGCGAAACGACCGATCGGGTCGTTACATTCTCCCCCTCTTAAACAAACGTTCGCCCTCGAACAGTCTAGAATCGTACCTGAAATGCTGAAAAGATGTGGATATCTGCTCCGCATGTCCTCCTCGGACACCCAAGTCGCCTCCTCAACTGGTTGGGCCCTCCACTGGACCTTTACTGCAGAAACTCTCTTGGACCTCAACTGGTGGTCCTGCCTATCAATAATAGCAACTGGCTCCTCCTCGTAGCCCAACTTCTCATCCAACTGAATAGTGCTGAAATCGACCACGTGAGAGAAGTCGGCGTGATATCTCCGGAGCATGGATACATGAAAGACCGGATGAAGTCCTGATAAAGTAGGAGGTAAAGCAATCTCATAAGAAACCTTTCCGACTCGCCTCAATACCTCGAATGGACCTATAAATCTTGGGCTCAACTTGCCCTTCTCCCCGAATCTCATAATGCCCTTCATCGGCGAAACCTTCAACAGAACTTTATCTCCCTCCATAAATGCTACATCACGCGCCCTCTGATCCGCGTAACTCTTTTGTCTATACTGTGCTGTGCGGAGCCTCTCCTGAATTAACTTCACCCTCTCCAAAGCATCTCTCACCAGATTCGTGCCATATAACTTAGCCTCGCCAGGCTCAAACCACCCGATGGGAGAAAGACACCGTCGACCATACAAGGCCTCAAATGGAGCCATCTTGATGCTAGACTGATAACTATTATTGTATGCAAACTCAGCCAAAGGCAAGAACTGGTCCCACTGACCTCCAAAATCAATCACACAAGCTCTGAGCATATCCTCCAATATCTGAACTGTACGCTTCGACTGGCCATCAGTCTATCTGAGTGCCCATCTAACTGTGTAATGCTCTACAGAAGTGCGAGGTGAACTGAGGACCTCGGTCTGATATAATGGTCACCGACACACCGTGCAACCAGACTATCTCTCGAATGTAGATTTGGGTTAGCCTCTCAGAGGTATAAGTAGTAGCCACATGAATGAAATGCGCCGATTTGGTCAACCTATCCACAATGACCCAAACCGCGTCAACCTTCCGCAAGGTCCGAGGAAACCCAACCACGAAGTTCATAGTGATGCGCTCCCACTTCCACTCAGGAATGGGCATCTGCTGAAGTACGCCTCTTGGCCTCTGGTGCTCATACTTCACCTGTTGGCAATTAAGACACCTAGCCACATACTGCATAATGTCTTTTTTCATCCACCTCCACCAGAAATGCTGCTTCAAATCACGGTACATCTTTGTCACACCCGTATGAACAGAATACCGAGAACTGTGCGCCTCCGATAGAATCCTCTCCCTCAGGCCATCAACATTAGGAACACACAAACAGCTTTGGAGCCTCAAAACACCATCCTCACCCAAAGTAACCTCCTTGGCCCTGCCCTGGACCACTGACTCTCGAAGCTCTGCTAAGCATGGATCATCAAACTGCCGAGCCTTAATCTCTCCTAATAATGAAGACTGAGCCGCCACATGTGCAAGAACTCGACGAGGATCAGAAGGGTCTAACCTCACTAGGTGATTAGCCAAGGACTGAATGTCCGAGGCTAGAGGTCTCTCTCCTGCTGCAACGAAGGCCAAGCTACCCATACTCACTGCCTTTCTGCTCAAGGCGTGTGCTACCACATTTGCCTTGCCCGAATGATAGAGAATGGTGATATCATAGTCCTTCAATAGCTCAATCCACCTACGCTGCCTCAAATTAAGATCCCTCTTCTCGAATAAGTGCTGCAAACTGCGGTGGTCCATATAAACCTCACAGGACACACCATACAAGTAGTGCCTCCAAATCTTCAAAGCATGAACAATCACCGCCAACTCTAAGTCGTGCACATGGTAATTCTTCTCATGAACCTTCAGCTGACGTGAAGCATAAGCAATAACTCTCCTATCCTGCATCAACACACATCCCAACCCGACGCGTGAAGCATCGCAATACACGGTATATATCCCAGAACCGGAAGGCAATGTCAGAACTGGTGCTGAGGTCAATGCTGACTTGAGCTTCTGAAAGCTCGCCTCACACTCGTCGGACCATCGAAACGGGGGATTCTTCTGAGTCAATCTAGTCAATGGAGCTGCAAAAAAAAAAAATACCTCCACAAATCGGCGATAATAGCCTGCTAGACCTAGAAAGCTCCTGATCTCTGTAGCTGAAGTAGGACGCGTCCAACTATGAACTGCCTCAATCTTCTGTGGATCAACCTTGATACCCTCTCCGGACAATACATGCCCCAAGAGTTCCACGGAATCTAACCAGAACTCACACTTGGAGAACTTAGCATATAGTTTCTGTTCCCATAAGGTCTTAAGCACAACTCTCAAATGCTGCTCGTGCTCACCCAGGCTCCGTGAGTAAATCAGGATGTCATCAATGAAGACAATGACAAAGGAATCAATATACGACCTGAATACCCTATTCATCAAGTCCATGAATGTTGCTGGGGCATTAGTCAAACCAAAGGACATCACTAGGAACTCATAATGGCCATATCTGGTATGAAATGCAGTCTTCAGAACATCTGAAGCCCGAATCTTCAACTGATGATAACCCGATCTCAAGTCAATCTTGGAAAACACACGAACACCCTGCAACTGGTCAAACAAATCGTCAATGCGCGGCAGAGGATACTTATTCTCAATAGTAACCTTATTCAAATGGCGGTAATCAATACACATCCGCATAGACCCATCCTTCTTCTTCACAAATAGAACTGGAGCACCCCATGACGATACACTCGGCCTGATGAACCCCTTAGCCAAAAACTCCTCAACCTGCTCCTTCAACTCCTTCAACTCCTTAGGAGCCATACGATACGGGGGAATGGAAATAGGCTGAGTATCTGGAGCTAAATCAATAAAGAAAGCAATGTCTCGATATGGAGGCATGCCGGGAAGGTCTGAAGGAAACACATCTGCAAACTCTCGAACCACTGGCATTGAATCAATAGTCGGGGACTCGGCAATGGTGTCCCGCACATAAGCAAGGTAAGCCAAACACCCCTTCTCGACCATATTTCGAGCCTTCACGAAAGAAATGACCGGCTAGATGCATTAACTGAAGAACCCCTCCACTCCAACCTAGGCGACTCAGGCATGGCTAAAGTAATTGTCTTGGCATGGCAATCCAACACAAAATGATGAGGAGATAGCCAGTCCATGCCTAGAATAACCTCGAAATCAACCATGTCGAGCAATAAAAGGTCCGCTCAGGCCTCGAACTTGCAGAAGGTAATCACACAAGACCGATAGACCCGGTCTACCACCACGGAATCACCCACAGAAGTGGAAACATATATGGGAGAACCCAAGGACTCATGAGGAACATCCAGAAAATGAGCAAATAGTACTGAAACATATGAATATGTTGACCCTGAATCAAATAGTATTGAAGCCTCTCTACCACATACTGAGATAATACATGTGATCACGGCGCCTGAGGCCACTGCATCTGATCTGGCCGGAATGGCATAAAATCTGGCTGTAGCACCTGAAGACTGAGCTCCCCCAGAGTGAACAAGGGTTGGCTGACCCCCTCCTGACTGGCCTCCCCCTCTAGGATGACCCTTGCCGACCTACCCTCCACTTCTAGGTGGCCGGACTGCTGGTGCTGAACTCATAGGCTGGTAACCCTGATGCACTGTCTTGCCCCAAAACATGGGACAATCCCTCCTCACATTGCCTAAATCCCCGCACTCACAGCATCTCACATGTGGCATATCCTGCTGTCTCGAAGAAGAAGAGTCCTGAATGGCCGGAGTGCGGTGTGAACCCTCTGGCATAACACTGAAATAAGAACCGGAGGATTCTGGCGACTGGAGTAACGACTGGGTGAATTCTGGATGGCTGGAGGACGGTAGGAGTGCTCTGGCATGGCACTGAACTGAGGCCTCACTGGAACATCTCGGGGAGGTGGTGGAGGTGCTGAGTATGAAGGCCTGCTGGGTTGACCACCCCCAAACTGACCTCTGCTCCTAGCTGGGGAATCCCTAAAATCACCGGAGAACCTATCCCTCTTGTCCTGCTGACCCAGCTCCCTACTCCGCAACCGATAACCCTCGATCCTGCGAGCAATCTCTACCACGAGCTGATATGGAGAACCCATCTCCACCTCTCTAGCCATGGTGGCTCTTATACTTGGATGTAATCCAGCCACGAACCTCCGCACTCTCTCGGCATCTGTAGGCAGTATCATAAGTTCATGGCGCGACAGCTCTGAAAATATGGCCTTAAAATCCGTCACTGATATCTGTCCCCGCTCTAGCTGCTCAAACTAACGCCGCAGCTCTTCCCTCTTAGAGGGTGGGATATATCTGTCCAAGAACATCTGTATGAACTGCTCACAAGTGACAGAAGGAGAATCTGCTGGCCTGCTGAGTATATAGGACTGCACCACCTGCGAGCCTTGCCCTCTAACTGAAATGTAGTGAAGTCGACTCCATGGGACTCCAAAATCCTCATGTTTTGCAGTCTGTCCCTGCACCTATCGATGAAATCTTGGGCATCCTCACTCCGCTCAACCCCGAAGACTGGAGGGCGTAACCGAGTCCATCTATCCAACATCTTATGCTGATCGGCCTCGACAACTGGTCTGGGCTCTGGTGCTGCTACTACAGGCTGGACCCCACCCACGGGCGGTGTACCCGGGGTATGATGTGGTGCTGCTGCCTGTCCTGCGGCCTGGATGGTAGGGGTCTAAACTCCCCCTCCCGCCTGTGAAGTGGCAGGATCGGCTGGAAATAAACCAGCCTGAGACATGGTGTCCATGAATCTCAGCATACGACCCATGACCTCTTGGAAGCCCGACTCCGTCATAAAGTCAACTAGGGCAGGTGCTACTGGAGGCACCTCATCCTGCTCCTCTATGATAGGGTCCTCTAGTGGTGCGACTGATATAGCTTTGGGACGCCCTCGTCCCCTACCTCGAGCAGGTGCCCTACCCCTACCTCTACCACCACCTCGATAGGCAGGGGTAAGGGTATCTCCCGGATCAGGAACATCGGATGCACGCATCCTCACCATCTGTGAGAGAATGGAAGAACAAGTTTGAGCACATCATCGATTGCACGATAGAATATGAACAAAGAGTGGTTTCCTAATACCCTATAGCCTCCTGAAGATAAGTACATACGTCTCCGTATTGATCCGCAAGACTCTACTGGGCCTGCCCGTGATTCATGAGACTTACATGAACCTAGAGCTCTGATACCACGTTGTCATGACCCAAAATCCTAACTCAGGTCGTGATGGCGTCCAACAACGAGGTTAGGCAAGCCAACATAAATATCACTAAGTGTTCCTTTTTATTTAATTAGATAGTTCACCAAATTACTAAATTTAACAGTTTAAAACATGATATCGAAAGATCATAACCCAGTGGTAGATAAAATAGCCATGAAAGAGCGTGAGCTAATATACGAGCATATATACATGTGCAAAACCCAAAATCTCAAAATGACCACTACGTGTGTGCCAGGAACTAGTGTCACGGGCAATCTAGCTGAATATACAAGAGACAAAAAAAATATATATATACAATCCCACGGTCTGAAATAAGTAGACGGGAAGATAAACAAAAGAAGACTCTATGGCGCTGCAAAGGATCGTCAGGAGAAGCAGCTCACCGTTAAGTCAGGCCCGCTACAACCAATATCTAGCGCCGGTCTGATAACCAGATGCGCCTGCCTCAGAACCTGTACAGTTAAGTACAGAAGTGCAGCATGAGTACATAAGTAAATATGTACCCAGTGAGTATCCCGTCTAATCTCGAAGAAGTAGTGACGAGAGGTCGACTTGACATTCACTAAGGTCCAACAGTAATAATATAAGACATGATATAACGAAATACAGTAGGCATGTGAGGCAGTAAGCGGCAGATACACATCAAGTACAGAAATCCAGGTAACTACTGAGAATAACAACAATGTACACTTTCCTTTTCCCCCAAATATCAGTCAAGTCAATATCAACGAAAACAATACCAAATAGCCAAGCGCACACAAAGGTAAGACAACCGGCCGGAGTCATAAGGAAACAACAGATTGGACGTAAAGCTTCCCCCATTCATGAATCATACCTGTGACTCGGGTGCTGACACATTTATACTGAATTACTATAAAGCTCCCCTCGATCGCGAATCATACTACGACTCGAGTGCTGACTCTTATACCGATTTATCATAAAGCTCCCCTCGATCCCGAATCATATCTGCGACTCGAGTGCTGACACATTTATACGGAATTACTATAAAGCTCCCATCCATCGCAAATCATACCTGCGACTCGAGTGCTAACTCTTATACGTATACATACATACACACACACACACCCACACACACACACACACACACACACACACATATATATATATATATATATATATATATATATATCGAATTCATTAATAAGCTCAGTAGGGCTATACTTGCAACAAGGATTTATCGATTGGGAAATTCATTAATAAGCTCAGTGGGCTATACTTTCCACATTTTCAAACTATTTCAAAAGTAATCTGCAACTCAAAATACAACCAAAGATACATATAAAGCACGTAGAGACATACTTGTGAGCCCTAAAGCTACCCGACATAGCATAATAGTCGCTACGTATGAACTCTCGTCACTTTGTATGCATGTAGCCCCCGAAACAATTACACATATCATATAGACACCTATGGGGACAATTACCTCTTAAAAGGTTAGAAAAGAGACTCACCTCGTGTCGAATCTATCCCTCGGACCAAGGATGCGCCCGGAAATCCGAACTCTACACCCGAGGACCCACAACTAGCCAAACATGGTACAATCATATCAATTTATGATCAAAGGAGGGAAATTATCCTATTTATTCAATAATTCAACATTCTTGAAGAACTACCAAATTTCAACCCCGGGCCCGCACGCTCGGATTTTGAAAATTCTCGAAGGAATCACTCACCAAAGCCTAAGGATCATTAATATGTGATTTCTACTTGAATTCATACCCATAAACAGGCAATCCCCCAATTTTCCTCAAGTACCCTAAGTACTACCCAATTCTTGATTTTCAATGATTTAGTAGGGAATTTAACTAGTAATTCATGTTTGAAACTAGAATAAGAGTGGAATTAACTTACCTCTTTACTAGCTAGGTCGGGGATATTTTCTTAAAGCTTCCAAGTCTCTAATGGTGGTGGAAGAATGAAAAGAAAGGGGTGAAATCCCGTATTTTAAAGAAAGTGCACTGACCAACTGCCCCTTCATCGCGATCGCGACAAAGGGCCCGCGATCGCGAAGGCCAATGGCCCAGACCCCAGAGGGGACTCCGCGAACGCATAGAGCATTCAGCCGCCCAGCCCCACTCCTTCTTCGCGAACGCGGCCCCCCTTCCGCGATCGCGAAGAAGAAAACCAGATAGAGAAATTTCTGGTTTCTTGAATTTAGCTTCCGGGGGTCAAAAACTCACCCGAGCCCCTCGGGACCCCGTCCAAAGGCACTGGCAAGTCTGTATTAATGATACTGACTCGCTCGAATTTCCGGAACGTGAAAAACAACAACAAAACTCAAAATTCGATCCCAAAACCAAACTGAATCAAACTCAAGAACTTCAAGTTCTTGATTTCTATAACGATGCGCCGGACCGACCTATACTACTCGGAATGTCTTCAAAATTTTCAAGCAAGTCATGAATGACATAACTAAACTATTCCCGGCCTCGGAATTTTGTTCGGACCTCGATAACATAAAGTCACGTCCCAAGCCAAACTTCAAACTTAAGGAAATCCTGATTTCCATATTGGGCGTCGAAATGCTCCCGGGTCATCGAAAACCCGTTCCGAACATACGCCCAAGTACAAAATCGTCATACGAAGCTAATAAAACTGTGGGAACTAAATTCTGAGGTCGTTTGCTAAAAATGTTAACCGAAGTCAAACTTGGCCAAAAAGGCCAACCTTAAGGAACCAAGTGTTCCTACAACACTCTAAACACTTTCAAAACCTGAACCACCCGTCCTCGCAAGTCATAAATCACACGAAGCCTCTATGGGAAGTCTCATTAAGGGGAACAGGGTCCTAATATGCGAAATGGCCGGTCGGGTCGTTATAGGCAGGTCAGGGGTCTTACAAGAGACCTCGCCATTCTGGTGGTTTCTGTGGTGCCTCATCTTGAGGCGGGACTTCATTTAGTAGAGGCCATCTTCCACACTATTTCATTCAGCACTACAGGCTTCACATGGTACTTCGGGTGGTCGTGGTTGTTATTTGCCTTCTTCTGCTCAGCCAGTCTACAATGCTCCTTCAGCTCCCATTAGAGCACCTCCTCTGTAGAGTTTTCATCGTGGTTAGCCGTTCGTACGGGTCAGTTTTCGTATCAGGAGGGATGTTTTGAGTGTGTTGAATATGGGCATGTTTGGAGGACTTGTCCGAAATATGCAGGTAATAAACTTCAGCATCAGGGTTCTCGTGATATAGTTTCGGCACCAGCTCCAGTACCACCTGCCCAGCCAGCAAAGGGTAGGGGTCAGGTAGTTAGAGGTAGAGGACAAAATGTTAGAGGTGGAGGTCAGATAGCTAGGGGTGGAGGCTAGCCCGCTAGAGGTGGAGGTCCTCCCAGAGATGTGGTTTAGGGTGGCGGGGCCTGTCGCGCCCCCTTTTTCCTCGCGGAGTTCGGGTTTATGACATTTGGTTGAGACAATTCATCCTTTTGGGAAAGGGGTTTGAGTTTTTGAAGAGTCGCCACCTAACGATTATGAGGTGCGTTAGGGCACCTAAGGGGTTCATTTATAACTATGTTTGGTAACTAGAGATGGGTAAGGTCTTGAAATTATCCTGAGGGGAAGGTATTAGGAACCCCTCAGGATCCATAAATGTGGTTCCCCGCAAAATAGCTTTACTGTAAATTTGTACAGTTTTAGCAAACAAACAAGTAGGGCTCAAGTAATAGGGGATTTGAGTCAGTACACAGATGTTTTGAAAACAATTAATGAAAAGTTAGATTTTGAAAAGAATTATAATCTAAGTATGTGAAAGTAAAGGATGTCCTAGGTTTTACAATATGGATCACATCAATGCAATACCCGGTATGACGCTACTCAAAGAGGGGATACACGTGATATTAGCGCATCGATCATCATATCCATATTCTACCCTTCCCAACCCCGTGAAGGTAATTAAAGTGCGTGTTGGTCACGACATTTATTGCGTGTTGTTACCCGTCCCTTACTATCAGTCCCGGAAGAATTTAGGACTTCTATTCTTGAAAGGGAGGTTTTAGGCAGACCCTTAAGTTTAAAGGTGAAAAATACTAGGGCGACATATAATAAAAAGTAGGAATGCAGATAAAGGAGAGCATGGAAAGCAGGTAAAGTCTCAAGTATACCTCCTCACATATTGCACATAAACAACATGTCTCATACACAAATTAAGGTCTGGATTCGGTTCTAAGCATGGTGTCTAAGTGATAATAGCAGAATCAGATTTATTACATAACTCAGAGAGGAAGTCCTAATCAGGCTTGCCTACTGATTTTAATATGCTGATAGTTAAACATAATCACACAGAAAAGTCTGGTTTTATTTCTTACAGTTGGTTACCTAAGGCTTTCCTAGGTGAAAAATAACATGTAGCAATATTCATAGTTGATAACAGCTTCAGGTCGTATACCTAATAACAGGAAGTGCTAAGTGTTGCAGATAGACTGAATTTGCCAGTTTGTAGAATAGGGGGACTGTTTCAGACATGTGTATTTAAACTAGATGTGATTGAATAAGTACGACCCTACAACATGATCTCTAATGCAGCATGATGCAAAAAAACTTAAACAGGATTTCTAGATGCACATTAAGTTATGCATAGTTTCGAGATAGGCAGGAATAACAGTTTTAATCGTTGTTTACCTAAAGCAGGGCCTCTACGTATATAGCATGGTTGTAGCATGGTGAGTGCATGAATAACAACTAGTGTTGATTTACTTATCCTAAGGCGGGATTACATTTCATAACATGTTGACAGAATCACATGATAGTAATTTTGTTACTATTATTAAGCCTATAATCAGGATTTCTAAGTGACGTTTCAGAACAGGTAGACATGAGCACATAATAGTAATTTTGTTGCTATCATTAACACTATAATCAGGATTTCTAAGTGACGTTTCAGAACAGGTAGACATGAGCACATAATAGTAATTTTGTTGCTATCATTAACACTATAATCAGGATTTCTAAGCGACATTTCATAACAGGTAGACATGAGCAGGATATCATGATAGCAATTTTTGTTGTTGTTATTCACCCTATAGACAGGATTTCTAAGCGTAATAAGATGCTGAATACCATAAATCCTAAGTAACATGATATGCATGGCATGCTTGGCATGTTGTACCTAAACATGGTTGCTATTGCACATATAGAAAAAGTAAACCTAGAAACAGGAACTCTACCCTTTACTTATACTACAACATGCATATCCCCACCCATTTTCACTATCCAACCCCAGAATCGTTCTTTTACAAATAATTATTACAAGCCTCTGAATATGAATTACATAACTAAGAATAAGAAAAGAAGAAGTTAACTATAAGAAGCCTTCATAATAGGACCAAATCTCCAGGTCTTCAATGCCAAGTGTTATTTCACAACCTTTCATAATCCGGGTGTGTTAGAGTTCCCTAAGGACCTCAAGGGATCCCGGGCAGTGCTCACACCCAGATTTCATAGCCAAGATGGAGTAAGTGCAGTGTGGAAGGGCCAACTCTTGCGTCTCAAAGTTCAGAGGGAGCTCAAGGGACCCAAAGAAATGCTCACACAAGAGGGGCAAAACCTTATGTCTAAGAGTATAGTGAAAGTGCTCATAGTTTGAGGAATTCAAGAGAACAGTTTGAAACAGTTAAAACTGGAGAGACTTAGCGAAAAATAGCTTTTCATAACAAAGATTTAACTGATGAAAATAGTTTTGGAGATACACCTATCTCAAACAAAGGTAAAGCCAACATCACATAAAGGACCCGGGATGGTCCAATAATCACAAACAGGGGTGGGGGGTTTGAGGGACAAATACAGAGCCTGTGTAGCAGGCAGAAGCACATATAGACATGCGATCAGAAGTTCCTAAGGGTTTGAGGGGATCAAGGGTATAGCAAAGTATAAGAACATATCAACACCAAATAACTGAGACCATGATTGAACTAATGTATTAGGCATGGAGATTCACATAAGGAACAAATGCTAAGTATACAGAGACATATTGGTCATTTATAAGTAAAGCGAAACTAAACATGTAGAAGAGATTCAGAATATAATTGCATGTTGAACAGCAAAACAGTAAGTAAAAGCATATCGGAAATACATGGAATTTAACCAGTAATAGAAACATATTGATTTGAGGACTGAAGTCTAAATTAGAATATACCAGTATAATGGAGAAAGCAGTAACACCAATAAGAAGTTAAGAGATGCACAATAGTTTAGCCTTGGCTTGTAGCCGGCTAACTCAGAGTAGTAGCAAGTAGCACAAAAGAGAGAATAGAGACCATGTTTAGTTGTGTGAGAGAGAGTGCGCAAATTAATTCGTGTTTTTGTGTGTCTGCGTTAATGCATGAACATAGTATATATATAGTCGAAAGCTGGGTGGAAGATAAGGTAAAAATCAAAATTAACCAGTGATTGTGGGACTGAGTATCAATCAATACACAATCAGTAGAAGTATCCCCATAATTAAGGGAATCATTCAAACGGTGAGTAATAAATAAGGAAAGACCATATATAGCTTAGAAGAATGTAAAATAGTGTAAGTATAACAGGCAATTAGGTATCCTTTAATTAAAGATTGAACTCAAACGGCTAGTAAGTGAACACAATTAAGGAAATTTATTATGCACTTGACAGATAAAGACACAATTTCAAACCAAATCAAGTAGACAATTGAGACTAGGTTCAGAAGATATCGATTAAGGAAATATTATCAATTAACAGTAAATGAACGAGGTAAAAAAAAAAGCTAAAGTTGGGAATCAGTAAGAATATCCCATGTGGAATTAGCAAGACTTTCGAATCACAGTGAACCAAGGATTCCAATAACACTAGCTAACATAGATTCCAATGTAGGAATGGAATGAACACATTATAAGTCAGGAAATAATTAAGTAACAAATTGTAGAGAATCAAGGATTCGAACAGGCATAGTACCAATTGAAGGGAATTAACACGAATAAATACAGATGCTAGGCAAGAAATCAGAAACCCTAGCACATGAAATTAAGGGGTCATAGAGTTACAGAGTGAACAATGAGATAAAAAGGAAAGCAAGAGAAAATCAAAGACGAATAACATAGGGTAAATATATCAATGAGTCACAGGACTCTTGAAACACAAACACACATGCAAACACATAGGCAAATCAGTAGTTTTAGGGTTTAGATCTAAAGTTAGGGGTTTCATCACAACGAGCCAGATAAGGAGAAAAACTTAAACAAATCACTAAAACTTAGTAGAGACTCTAGGAAGATGCTGAAAAACCATGGGAAAAGTTATTCAAAAACGGGGTCACAAAACCCTAGTTGAAAACGAAGAGTCATTTTAGAAAAATCAGAGAACATTTGAGAAAACAACAAAATAGCTTAAAGTATACACAGAATTATCATAGATCTGAAAGAAAATCGGAAAATCTTAGGGGTTAGGGTTTCAGAGAACCCAGAGAAACAAGAAAAACCTTAAAGATGTTGCGAGCTTTAGCCGGAAAAGTCACAGCTCTTACTCAGACGGCCGGAAGTGGCCGGAAAATGGCATGAAGGACCATGGGGGAGTTGAACCGCTCCAGGTTCACCTAAGGGCCTTAGGGTATCATTAGACCGGCATGGGATGAAGCAAGGGCCAAGAGATGATGAGAGACCATGGTTTCCAGCGGGGAGAGTGGCCGGAGGAGATGCACAAACTTCATCGGAGAAGAGGAGACGAGGGAAGGTTCTAGAGAGAACCTGGGGATAGAGAGAGAGTAGAGAGATAAATGAGGGGGTGTGAATGAGAGACCGGGGGAGGGAGGGGGGTAGTCATTAGGGGTTATTAATGGAAAGGGTGAATCTGGGCCGTTGATTTGAAATAATTAACGGCTCATATTGGAATGGGGATTGGGTCGGACAATTTTGGAATTGGGATTGGGTAGTTTGGGCTAGTTAATTGGGTTGGGGTCCGGGTGAAATTAGGCTAGAATTGGAATTAAAGGTGGCTATTAGTTAAATACCCGTTAAAAATGGATAAATAATTAATAAAAATAGCTAAATAAGTAAAATTAAAGTAATTAACTAATATTAAAATATAAAACGACTAATTATTGAATTAAAATGGTATAAAATGTACATTTTGGCTATAACTGCTAATATTGTTGTAATTATAGCTAAATAATGCCAAATTGACTAATTTGTGAAATAATAGGATTAAAGTGATATATTCAGCTAGGAAGTATTTTGAAATTATTTATAATATAATTTATGAATAATTATTAAATATAAAGTACTGAAGAAATTGGAAAAGAAATTAATAAAAATATGGAAAATTATGAAAAACATACCAGTCATTATAAAGAGTGATTTTGGAAGGTATATATGCAAATTTAAAATAATTTGGGAAAAAATTGGGTATCAACTGGGCTCAGCCCCGACTATATGCATTTCCAGCTAGGCCTGAGGCGGAGTCCTCCGACGCTGTTATTACAGGTATCATCCTAGTTTGTGATAAAGCTGCTTCTGTTTTGTTTGATCCGGGGTCTACTTATTCTTATGTTTCATCCTATTTTGCCTTGTATTTGAACGTGCCCGTGATTCCTTGAGTGTTCTTGTTTATGTGTCTACACCGGTGGGGTATGCTATTTTGGTGGATCGTGTGTATCGTTCGTGCGTTGTAGTCATTAAAGGTCTTGAAACTAGTGTAGATCTTTTGCTTCTAGACATGGTTGATTTTGATGTTATATTGGGCATGGATTGGTTGTCGCCTTATTATGCCATCTTAGACTGTCACGCCAAGACAGTTGCTCTAGCTTTGCCAAGGTTGCCTCGATTAGAATGGAAAGGGACAAGGGAGCCGCGCTTGTGACCCACGCCACTCTTGAGAACAGTCCAACCGCAGAAGCGAGGCCAGTTCTGCGCAAATGCCTCTGCACCTGCGAACCCACCTTGAGCAACCTAATTCCGTATCTACTCTCCTTATTCTGCATGTGCGTGTCCGCACCTGCGGTTTCCCCACCGCAGGTGCGAAACACCAGAAGATCAGAAAACTCAGCAATTGCCTAAGTCCAAATTCAATTCGTTAAGTATGCGAAACACACCCAAGGCACCCAGGACCCCAATCAAACATACCAACCAGTCCTAAAACACCATACAAACATAGTCGAGCGTGTCGCGCCCGAGTTTCTCGTGAAATCAGGTTTTGACATATGACAACTCTTTTAAGGAGGTATTAAAAAAGGAGAGTCGCCACCTAACGATTTTTAAGGTGCGTTAGGGCACCTATTTGCGAATGACTCTATTTTAACTAGTGTGTGTCACCAAAGATCGGGTAAGGGCTCATGTTACCTCAAAAAGAAGGTGTTAGGCACTCCTCGAGGTCCACAACTGTGGATCCCGGCGGAACTTAAATTATATTGATTATTGTATGTGAGCAAAGAGAGTACAAAATCTAAGAATTTTATTACAAAGAGATCTTGAATAGAGAGGTACAACTATTTTGATTCTAATAGAAATGAAAGAAAAAGGGGGGGGGGGGTTCTAGGTTTTTTAGCCTAAAGGATCACCCTGTGCAACATAAATAATATTTCGTAACTCCCTTGAGATAGGGTGTTAGTCGTACTATTCAGTGGGCACATGCTATCATCTCTGTAACGACCCAGCCGATCGTTTTGTGTGTTGGAACTCCGTTCCCGTGAATTACTCTTCCCATAGCGACTACTCGTGCCTTATGACTTGTGTGGGCAGGTAGTTCGAGATTCAGAAGTGTTTTGGCCAGTTCAGGAACACTTGGTTCCTGAAGGCTAGCCTATTTGGCTGATTTGGTTCCGAGCAGAATTTCTAGCAAACAACCTCGGAATCGAGTTCTGACAGCTCCAGCAACTCCGGATGATGATTTCGGACTTGGGAGTGTGTTCGCCTCGGGTTTCTGATGACCCGGGAGTATTTCGGCACCTGAATTGGAATTCAGGATTTCATGTGATTTGGAATTCAGCCTGGAATTGGACCTCGTGATATCATGGTCCGAATGGAATTCCGGAACTGGCAATAGTTCCGTATAGTCATTTATGACTTGTCCGCAAAATTTGGGGTCATTCCGAGCAGTATAGACCCGTTCGGCGTATTGGTGAGCCATTGAAATTTTTCTTGAAATCCTAAGTTTGATCTAAGGGGTTTTGGAGAGTGATTCTTGCTTTAAATGATGTTTTTAGTGTTCTGGGAGCTCGAGCAAGTCCATCTTGTGATTTGGGACTTGTTGGTATAATTTGTCGAGGGCTCGGGTGGGCCCAGGGGTCTCCCGGACCCCGATTGGGGTCAAAAATCAGCAAAACTCATAGCTGGTGGGAATGTACTGGTGTGATTGCACTTGCGGTCCATGAGCCGCAGGCGCGAGGTTCGCACCAGCGGAATTCCCTTCGCAGGTGCGGGTCCTTCCGCAGGAGCGGCCTTCTCTCCGCAGGCGCGGCTCCGCAGGTGCGGCTTGGCAGGAGCGGACAAAGGCCCGCAGGCGCGACCTTCCCGGGGGGTCCAGGCCATCGCAGGAGCGGCCTATTATCCGCAGGCGCGGCTCCACAGGCGCGGACAAAAGCCCGCAGGTGCGAGAAATTCCCCAGGGGCCCAGGCCATTTTCCGCAGGCACGCCCCATCTTCCGCAGGTGCGAGCCCGCACCTGCGACCCAAAAGTCGCAGGTGCGGAAACTGCTGGGCAGTCCAAATAAAAGGCCCAAGTCGTGATTTCATTCCCAAAACAACATTTCCTCCATTGTTGACGACCCCAAGAGCTCCAGAACGGGTATTTTGGCCTAGGAACTCAGGTAAGTGATTCCGTAACCCTCCGCATGTCATTTCTTCCGTTCTTTGAGAATTTCCTCTTTTTAATTCATAGAAATTCAGATGAAATTGTTGGGAAGAATAGAGGGTTTTGATGAAAATGTGAATTCTAAATTTTGGGCCATTGAGGGATGATTAATTGAGTTAATCTTG
>ML283819.1:0-49078 GCA_005239495.1 Nicotiana undulata | reverse complement strand
ATAAATTCAAAGTGATTTTGTCTGTGCATTGTGATCAATCTCTCAAAGGCCTGCATGGTGTTGTGATCAATACCACCTAGGGGTGTTCATCAATTGGTATGGTATAGTATTTAAACATTTACAATAACATCTACCCAATAAAGTCCCACAAGGTTGGGTCGGGGGAGGGTAATGCGTACGCAGACCTTACCCCTATCCCGATAGGGCAGAGAGACTGTTTTCAATCAACCATCGGCTCAGGAAAATAAAAAGAAGAAAAGAAAAGACAATTCATTAGTAACTCCAGCAGAAATCGTAGAAATAGTAACCTAAGCATGAAAATCATAAAATAAATGACATGCAATGATATTAGCCAAAAACTACCGTCAGGGGGCTCAATAGAATCCGCAGGCCATCTATGGTAAACCTTATCCAACCCTGCCTCACCCCAGGAATGAAGTGAGAAAAGCTCTAGTACCCCCTATCCAACCACCCTGATGCTTGACCTCCAGACCTTCCTATCAAGGGTCATGTCCTCGGTAATCCGCAGTCTTGCCATGTCCTGCCTACTCACCTCTCCCCAACACTTCTTAGGACGCCATCTACCTCTTCTCAAACCCACCACCACCAGCTGCTCACACCTCCTCACCGGGGCATCAAGACGTCTCCTCCGCACGTGCCCGAACCATCTGAGCCTCGCTTCCCGCATCTTATCATCCATTGGGGCCATGCCCACCTTCGCCCGAATATCTTCATTCCTAATCCTATCGAACCTAGTGTGCCCACACATCCACCTGAGCATCCTCATCTCCACTACCTTCACTCTCTGAATATGAGAGTTCTTAACCGCCAAGCACTCTGCCCCATACAACATGGCCGGTCTAACCACAACTCTATAAAATTTACCTTTGAGTTTTGGTGGCACTTTCTTGTCACACAAGACTCCTGATGCAAGCCTCTATTTCATCCATTCCGCCCCTATACGGTGAGTGACGTCCTCGTCGATCTCTCCGTCCCCCTGAATCACCGACCCAAGGTACTTGAAGTTGTCCCTCTTGGGGATGACCTGAGACCCAAGCTTCACGTCCCTGCCTACTTCACACGACTCGACGCTAAACTTGCACTCCAGGTACTCTGTCTTAAACCTGCTTAATTTGAAACCCTTAGACTCAAGGATCTGTCTCCAGACCTCAAGCCTCTCGTTAACACCGACCCTCGTCTCGTCAATCAGAACTATGCCATCAGCAAATAACATACACCATGGCACATCCCCTTGAATATGGTGTGTCAGTGCATCCATCACCAAGGAAAATAGGAATGGGCTAAGCTCAGATCCTTGATGAAGCCCCATAACCACCGGGAAATGCTCCGAGTCGCCTCCCACCGTCCTAACCTTAGTCTTAGCTCCATCGTACATGTCCTTGATCGCTCTGATGTAGGCTTCTGGCACGCCCTTTGCCTCTAGACATCTCCACAGCACCTCCCTAAGGATCTTGTCATACGCTTTCTCCAAGTCAATAAACACCATGTGCAGGTCCTTCTTCTTATCCCTAAACTGTTCCACCAATATCCTAACAAGGTGAATAGCGTCACTAGTGGAGCAACCCGGCATGAAACCAAACTGGTTGTCGGATATAGACGTCGTCTTCCTCACCCTCGCCTTAACCACCCGCTCCCAGTCTTTCGTGGTGTGGCTTAGTAATTTGATACCTCTATAGTTGTTACAACACTGGATATCACATTTGTTCTTATACAAGGGCACCACTGTACTCCATCTCCACTCCTCCAGAATCCTCTTAGTCTTATAAATTACATTGAACAACCCAGTTAGCCATTCCAGTCCTGTCCTACCCACACATTTCCAGATCTCAACCGGAATTTTGTCCGGCCCGGTCTCTCTACCCCTACTCATCCTAGGAAACGCCCCCGCGACCTCCTCCGCCCTAATGCGCCTGCAATACCCGATATCACAATGACTCTCCGAATGCCCCAGCTCCCCTAACTCTATATCCCGATCCCTCTCCTCGTTAAGAAGACCACAGAAGTATGACTGCCACCTCTGCTTAATCTGAGACTCCCCCATCAATACTCTACCATCCTCGTCCTTGATGCACCTCATTTGGTCTTGATCCCGAGCCTTCCTCTCCCTTGCTTTAGCCAACCGAAATAACTTCCTATCCCCGCCTTTTCCCCCCAATTCCTCGTACATACGACCAAAATCCGCATACTTGGCCTCCGTGACCGCCAACTTCGCCTCCTTCCTCGCCATCTTGTATCTCTCTCTGTTCACCCTCCTCTCCTCCTTGCTTGTTCTCCCAGTAAACTTCGCATACGATACCTTCTTCGCCTCCACTTTTCCCTGGACTCCATCATTCCACCACCAGTCGTTTTGATGCCTGCCTGAATAACCCTTCTCTACCCCTGGCACATCCCTCGCCGCCTCCCTCACAAAGTTCATCGTCGCAGACCACATAGCGCTTGCGTACCCAGTACTCTTCCAAGCTCCACTATCAGATAACTTCCTCTCCAACTCCTGGGCTTTCTCCTTAGTCAGATCTCCCTATCTAATCCGCGATCGGCCCCGAGCATCCCTCATCTTCCTCTTCACCCAGATTCTGACGTCCATCACTAAGAGTCTATGCTAAGTAGCGAGGGACTTTCCCGGGATAACCTTGCAATCCTTGCACAATCCTCTATCACGCCTTCTGAGGAGGAGGTAGTCAATCTGAGTCTTCACCGCCGAACTTTGGAAAATAACCATATGCTCTTCCCTCTTCGGGAAAGACGAGTTCGCAATCAGCACCTCGAAAGCCCTAGCAAAATCTAGCAGCGAAGTACCTTCTCCGTTCATATCGCCAAGGCCAAAGCTGCCATGCACCTCGCCATAGCCACCAGCGGCTGACCCAATATGGCCATTAAAATCCCCTCCAAAAACTAACCTTTCAGAAGGAGGAATACTACTCACCATCTCGTCCAAACCCTCCCAGAAGCGCCTCTTAACCTCCTCATCCAGGACTGTTTGTAATGCGTAAACGCTGATAACATTGAGGGTGCATTCACCAATCACCAACTTAATCGACATTAACCTATCATTCACTCGCCTAACCTCAACCACGGACTCCCTAGGGTCCCTATCTACCAAGATGCCCACTCCATTCTTACCCCTCACGACCCCAGAGTACCATAACTTATACCCGTCTACATTCCTCGCCTTCGACCCTACCCACCTAATCTCTTGAACACAAGCTATGTTGACCCTCCTCTTCTGTAGAATCTTCACCAACTCCTTTGCTTCTCTGTTTAAGCATTTAGATTTAATATTTTTGGTATTCGATTTCTTAAAATGTTATACCAATACAGTACCTAATTAAATTCGCTATAGTTCGGTTTTTCTTTTTAGGTAACTAACAATTTTATTAATCACCAATAAGCTTTACAATTCCATAGTCTGCTTATAACTCAACAGCTATATCTATCAAAAAAACAGACAACTCAAACCTACATAATTGTGACTAATAGAACATAAAATGTTGTACTAAACTACTAATTCCATTTTTGCTCTCACATTACATATGTAGGCTATTTATCGAACAATACTATCGACTCCTTTGCTTCTCTGTTCAAATATTGTCATGTTCCTTTCAATCCACAGACTATGTGTGATCTCAGCATACACCATCCTATATAGGTGAGCTCCATGAGTTCTGCCTTTAGCACGTTGTATCATCCATTATTCATGGTATGGTTCAATTTTTTTCCTTTCGGTTTTGGCTTATTCGGTTCGGTAACTTCGATTTATTCGGTTTGAATACTAACTAGTGCGTAGAGTCATAGACTGTAATATTCTTAATTACAACACACAAAAGTACAAAACTAAGAACGCTTGTTGACAAAAGTTTTGTCCAAAACCAACAAATATCAATATAGAGAGAGAAAATTGTACATAAAGGAATAGATTTGGTCATTAGAATGTCGTGTTACTTGCTTAGAGTTAATTGATAAACTTGTAAAATTTTAGATTTTTTAAAATTTATGCTATAATTAATAATTAGTGTATTGTGTAATATAAAATATATATATATATATATTTCAGTACGGTATCAGTATTTCAGTATTATTTTTTTCAAATATAAAATACCATACCTAATACCAAATTATTTTTAAAACTTAAACCAAATATCATACCAAATATCAAAATATCGAATATCAAATACCAAAAAACTCGATTTCAATACGGTAATTCGGTATTTATCAAATTATGCACAACCCTACCCACCACCCCATTGAGTTTTTGCCAATGCAGCCTTGAGTTATAGGTTTATTTATCCTCGACACAAAAATAAATTTGTGAATAAATTGAACAATGTTAAATTTAAATTGAACTTATTTTTTTTTAGTCTGTGCCAAAAAGAATGACTTCTTTTCTTATTTGAAAATAATATACCTATATGCAATGATTTGTAATCACACAAAATATATTTGCCTCATTTCAAAATCCTTCACTCTTTTCTTAAACTTTGTGCTGAGTCAAATAGGTTCACATAAATTAAAAATGGAGGAAGTATATATATATATATATATATATATATATATATATATATATATTGTCTACCCTAAAAACGGATAACAATTAAATTTGTATGTGGTTTTAAGGATACATGATTTCGTTTTGCACAAAATTGAGAAAAATATGCAAATTGATATTAGCAATTGACTGTAAATAAAAATAAAGCAAAACAAATGCGATGTGCGGCTTTCTCCCTCGATCTAGATCGCCCTCGAACCAAATGAGTAAGCTATTGAAAATGTGAACCGAGCAACAGAATATTGAGAGCTTAGAGAATAGTATAATATCTTGCTTTGAATAATGTTAATCTGATTTAGCTACAAATGATTGGACCCCCCCCCCCCCTCCTTTTAAATAGTAGAGGATTTCTACTTATGATATAATTCTAAATACGGTAGGAAATTCCATGATTGGCTAATTAACCGATCATGATCGATATGTGCCGAGATTTTCGCCGCGATCCTCGCTCGATCGCGGATATCTTGGCTTTCCGTTATTCAACTTAGCAGACTTCCCTCGATCTCGCTCAATCTCTATCCCACTCGGTCTCGATCTAGGCTAACCTCGATCTCGATCGATCCCTGGGTCACGAGCTTGGAAATCTAACTTCGTGTCACGGTCGGATATGACATGGGGTCAAACCTAGTCGGCCACTACCAGCTTTGAACCGTCACTATGAAAGCATAAATACCCTCGTTCTTCATTCTTTCAAACTTTACTTTCAAATCTTCTTCACTCTAACCTCTAAAATTCTTTGCATTCTTCAAACGTTTGTATTTTAAAATCTTTGAGCTTCCTTGCTTGTTCTATTATACCAAGTGTTTCTTTTCAACTTCTATTATTCCTTGACTATAAAAACTACATGGGTAAAACATCAAAATCTATTCCGCAGAAAGAAAATGCTTCCTCGTCCCGGCCGTCCGGCGAGGAACTAGCGGCGGAGCCACGCCCCGAAAAATTCTTCCCTGGATGGTATGCAATCGATTCTGACTTCAAGGTGGAGAAAACCTCCTCGGTTCCGGGTCGATGCGAGCCGATATTGAGATACATATGCTCGATACCAATACCCTTCTCTCCTAGGTTAAAAAAGACTGCAACTAGGGGAACAAACATGTGGTGGTTTTGGCTTCAGAAGAATCAATCACCACCCACGTGGAAGGGTTCCTAAGTGTTTATACTTACCCCTTCACATTGGGTCCCCTCGATCCAATCATCATAGACTTCTGCAAAAAATACAAGGTGACCCTTGGTTAAATTCACCCCTATTTCTGTTGGATCGTGATACTACTCCGTTAGTTCGTAAGAAAACTCGATGGGCTTCCCTTCACCCTCGACCACCTTATACGATTGTATAGCTCTCGAATCTATTAAGGTGGGCTAATAAAGCTTCAATGTCGTGCCACCAAGGCACCTTTCTCGAGCATAGACGCAGATAAAGATCGTGGCTGGATGGGCTGATTTGTTCGAGTGAGGACCACATACTTAATCCTGGCTGAGAATATGCCATTTCCTGAAAAATGGAATATGAGACATAAGTGTAACTCCGTCCTCGATTTATGTTTATTGTCTTTATTTTTTCATCCTTTCTTATCGATGTTTTACATGATGCAGCCATTGCCTGGATGCCGGGTGCATTTCCCCAGCTCGAGAATTGGGTCAGGAGCCTGGTGTCGCAGTCGACACATGCGAGTGCGCATGGCACGATTTGTTGGGGGGTCGGTGGGAAGCTAGTAGTCATGGTAAACCTTTTTTCTCACTTAATAATTTTATTACTGAACAATTTCCTAAGCTTACTTAATTTCTCCTATTGTAGGTCTCTGGAAGGACGTGACGATGAGACCCTCGTATGGTGATGAAGAGATCCTTACCCCACCATCTGTCCTAAAGCCGGTGAGGGAGAAGAAGAGGAAATGGGCTTCGGACTCTAAGGGGAAGAAGCCCAAAAAGAAGACATCCCGTAAACCTAAAGGGATCGTCATTCCTCTGACTTTGGATTCGGTCCAAGGGCTAAGGGATGATGATGACACCGGGCTGGTGGCCCGTGTACGAGATGATCTTGAGACTCGAGGAGCTACTGAGTCGGTGAGATCTTAAACTACTTTTCCTCGACTCGATGAGATAGGGGGGAAGCCTCGACCTGAGTCCCCGAGCCAGAAAGAGATAAAGATGCTTCACCTCGAGGCGAGAAGGCTACCAAGGAGGCGGTTAGCGCTGGTACAGAGATAACACTTGAGGCTCCCCGAGATGAGGGAGGTGCCCCAAAAGACTCACTTGGGTGATAGATATCGAGGATTACCCCTCGTTTCCTTCATTATTTGAGTCGATGATACGTGTAGCTCAAGCGATGGAGACTTGCTACGGGGAAGCAGTCCATGGAGCAGAAGACCCTTTCTGTGGCTATTTTGTCGGAGTGGAGGGTGTCACCGGTCTGGGTGACTTGGAGATACCAAGGAAGAGCTCGAATGAGGCTTCCTCGAGCCTTAACCCGACCAAACAGTTTTCGGCCCCTCAGTGCTATCCCGGGTGAAGGCGATCGATTATTATCTCGGTCCCGAAGGATGCTCGGGTTTTTTCTGCCCCCGTGGGGGTGTCTAGTTATCTCCAATGCTTGGTCACCGAAGAAGACCAAGACAAGATGGATGAGGTGGAAACACCTTGTCTTTTCAATGAAGCCCAACATGCTCTAAACCGGATAATCCTTGATTTCTTTATCGATGTCAACATTTTATACTTGAACTTTTCTCCCTTTGTATAACTCCTTTTTCTATGTTTGCCGACTTCGGTGCTTCATTATGAGGCTTTCCTCTGATCCCGAGGGGAGCTGAGCCGGTACGAAGTCGAGATATGAGGGCTCGGCGAAGAAAAAGATGCCTTCAAGCTTCTTAGTGAACAAAGAGAAAGGGAAGTTAAAAGTCTCTGTGCTGAGATAGAAGTGGCTCAGAAAGAACACGCCAAATTGTCCGAGCAGGTAAGAAGAATCTTTGAAGTTAGTGACAGCGATTCGGGCGTGGTGCCTAATGGTTTGAACCCGCAGGTCCAACAAAAGCTCAATGTGATCGGGCAAATCCGTGAGGAAGTAGACGCAGTGAAGACTAAGGCTGAGAAATGGAAGAAAAATATGGATCGCCTTGCCTCAGAAAAGGAGAATGCCCGAACCCAACTAGATTTGGCTGAAATCTAACTCTGAAGCGTGAAATAGAAAACCTTGGTGTAAGCTAAGAAAATCGAGGAGCTCTAGTCTCGGTTGGGTTCAGCTATTTTCAATCGGGAGAAGATGGTCACAAAACTCGAAGCGGCTAAGTCGGAGGTCGAAGCAACCAAGGCCAATGTTGATGCAATGGTGGTTATCTATTGGACCGATGCTAAAGCTGCTCAGGTCCGAGCAAAGGAAGTCACCGAGGCTGCTCATGTTCGAGCAAATTGGGTCGCTGAGCACGCTAAATGCTAGTCTCAAAGGGAGACTCTGGAGGAGATTCACGCTCGTGGTTTCGATCTTACAACCGAGATCGAGAGCGCTAAGGATCTTGAAGCTGAAGCCAGGGGGTTAGGTTATCTTGATGACGACGATTCTGAGAGCCTGAGTGAATCTGAAAGTGGAGAAGGCCCCGAGGGTGAAGATGCTTCTCCCGGAGATGATTAGGCCCTTTAGGATTTTATACATTTTGTGTTTCTGTCGAGGCCATTTTGGCTTTTTGTAAAGAATTT
This sequence comes from Nicotiana undulata, assembly GCA_005239495.1. Lineage (NCBI taxonomy): Eukaryota > Viridiplantae > Streptophyta > Magnoliopsida > Solanales > Solanaceae > Nicotiana > Nicotiana undulata. The sequence continues at coordinate 40,827 of ML283819.1, read as the reverse complement.
CCATCGGTCCATGTTGCCCTTGTAAATGACTTTTGACGTATATAGAAAAACTTTTCTTCCTTTTGCCTTATAAAAATTATAGAGTTGTATTGTAAGGTCCGAGGTTGAGACGATTTGCTTGAAACCAAATCAATGTAACCTTTAGGCTTTATGATCGAGCGAGGGTCTGCTTGGACCCGAAATAAGGTAACCCTTAAGTTTTCTAGTCAAGCAAGAATGATATCACGAACTCGAAGTAAAATCAGCCTTAGGCCTTTGTATTTTTGTATTTGGTCGATCTGTCCTTTGTAAAAAGATTGTTTGTCTATCTATGTAAGGCTTTCTACCCTTTTCGGCTAAAAAATGTTTTTATCATTCGTATTTACAAAACATGGAATGCCGTAGCATGAAACAATAAGGAATCGTTCAAACAAATTTGCATTCATTAGAATTTTTAATGCTTGATATTATCGAAGCCTTTTATGACTTTGTCGGGGGTAGCCTTTAAAATCGGTTATGAAAGAATTTGAAGGCCTATTTTGTTACGGAATTCGGACATCTTCGAACCGTATTATTTCAGTCGTAGCCTCTTAGTATGGGATCTTCCTGTTGGGATTATTTCCATGTTTACTTTGAGGTTGCTCGAAGTAATAGTCCCCGAGTAGGGTGGCCGTGGCTTTTAAATTTGAGGATTCCCTAAAAGGTCTTATGCCCTCGATGCTCAATAGTTAGATCTGTTTGTTTTTCGAACGGCAGTCCCCGAGTGTGGGGGTGATTATCCGAACTTTGGTTACGATCAACCCTTGATCTTGTTTCCATAATAGATCGGAGGTACGTAATTGTAAAATAGAAAAGCTTTTTCTAAGACATGAGATATTGGCAAGGAAAAATACTTCTCTTTATTCTTGCGAAAAATGATTAAGCATGCGTACATTTTGTGTCAGGGCTCGAGCAACCTATATGGGCACGGTTTGTTTGACTATTTTCCCTTACAAATTTCACCTATCGAGACCCCGTTATTATGAAGTAATTTCCTTGCAACAAAGTTGACATTAAAGGGCAATGCCCCCCATTATTCGAGGTCCATTGCAAATGAGCCTCGGATACTGTTTAATTGTTCTAAGTTAGCACAATCCATGGTTGCCTCATTAAATACCTAGCCAGAAAAACCATTTGGGACAAAACCGGTCTAAGGGAAAAATAGTGCAACGCGTTCTTTCGTACCTAAAGACTTCGTGTCAAAAAATCCTCCAACGTTTCTCGGTTACCACCTGCAAGAGTTGGTCTAAAATAGAAATGAAAATGGAAGGGGGGTCGTACCTTAGCAGTAGTATCATTTTAGGTGTGATATGTTCCAATTGCTCGGTAGTTGTTCCTCGTTCATCGTTTCGAGCTTGTAAGATCCTTTTCCAGTGACTTCGAGAACCTGGTATAGTCTTTCCCAATGTAGACCCAGTTCTCCTTCATTCAGATTTCGTGTGTTGAGGGTGACTTTCCTTAGCACCAAGTCCCAACTTTAAAATGTCAAAGATTGGTTCTTCGATTGTAGTACCTTTCGATTTGCTATTTTTGGGCATCCAATCAGACGAGGGCGGCTTCGTGTTTTTCATCCAACAATTCTAGGCTCGTATTCAGGGCCTCATTATTTGACTCTTCTGTTGCATATCGGAACATGATGCTAGGTTCTCCGACCTCGACCAGAATTAAATCTTTGACGCAATAAACTAATGAGAATGGTGTTGCTCCGGTACTGGATTTCGATGTTATGTGGTATGCCCACAGAACCTCGGGTAGTATTTCCCTCCATTTCTCTTTGGCATCAGTCTCTTCTTAAGATTTTGGATGATGGTTTTGTTGGTTGACTCGGCTTGACCGTTCCTGCTGGGATGATAAGGTGTTGATAGGATCATTTTGATTTTGTGATCCTCGAGAAATTTAGTCACCTACCTGCCAATGAACTGCTTTCCATTATCACACACAATCTCGGAGGGCATCCCGAATCAACATATGATGTGGTCCCAAATAAAGTCTATGACCTCATTTTCTCTGACTTTCTCGAAAGCCTGCGCTTCAACCCACTTAGAGAAATAGTCAGTCATAAATAAAATAAACTGAGCTTTACCTGGGGCCGATGGAAGAGGGTCGACGATGTCCATTTCCCATTTCATGAACGACCATGGGGATAAGACTGAATGGAGCAGTTCCCCGGGTTGATGAATCATGGGCGCATGCCTTTGGCATTTGTTGCATTTTCGAACAAACTCCTTTGCATCTTTGTCCATATCGATCCAATAGTACCTGGCTCTAATTACTTTGTGGATCAATGATTCGACATCGGAATGATTTTCGCAAGTGCCCTCGTGGAATTCTCGTAGGACGTATTCGATATCTCCTAGTCCCTGACATATTGTTAATGGACCATCGACCATCCTTCTAAACAACGTTCCGTCTTCAAACAAGGTGAACAATGATGCCTTTGTGCACAGAGCTCTTGACTCTTTTGGATCTGATGGTAGATTTTCGTTTTTTAAATAATATACGTATTTGTTTCTCCAATCTCAGGCCAAACTTGTGGATTTTATCTCGACATGACCCTCTTCGATCACTGATCTCATGAGTTGTACGACAACCCCTGAATTGAGTTCGTCGTCTTCGACCGATGACCCTAAGTTCGCGAGAGCATCAACCTTATTGTTCTGATCTCGAGGTACATAATGCATGGTCCATTCCTTGAATCTATGTAGAGTTATTTGTAGTTTATCCAAGTACCTCTGCATTCGATCTTCTCGAACTTCAAAAGTCATGTTAACTTGGTTTACCACGAAGAGGGAATCACACTTGGCCTAGATGACCTATGCTCCCAAGCCTTTTGCTAATTCGAGACTTTCCATCATAGCCTCATATTCGGCCTCATTGTTAGTCAATTTTATGGTTTTGATAGATTGTCTAACTACATTACCTGTGGGTGGTTTTAGTATGATGCCTAGTTCGGACCTTTTTACGTTCGAAGCATCGTCCATAAAGAGGGTCTAGACTCCCGAGGATGTACCCGATTTTACTAGTAGTTCTCTTTCAACCTCAGGTACGAGGGCTGGTGTGAAGTCAACCACGAAGTCTGCAGAGATTTGAGACTTGAAGCGGATAAGTCGTTACAACACATTTGGCCAACCAACCCGGTGATTTCTACGGCCCATTTGGCCAACCAACCTGAAAGCTCGGGTTTGTGCAAAATATTTTGAAGCGGATAAGTCGTTACAACACATATTGGATGGCATAGAAAGTATGGTTTTAGTTTCCTAGAGGCCCTTAAAGCGAGCGCTAATTTATCTAGGTGTGGATATCTGGTTTCGGCCTCGCCTAAGGTCCGACTAACACAATACATAGGGAATTGCATACCTTGTCCTTCTCGGACCAAGACTCCACTTACTGCTATCTCCGATACTGCCAAATACAAGTAAAGTTGCTCGTCCACTTTTGGAGTGTGAAGCAGCGACGGGCTCGATAAGTACCGCTTTAGTTTCTCCAAGGCTTGTTGGAATTCTGGAGTCCACGTAAATTATTCTTCTTCTTCAGTAATGAGAAGAATCGGCGACTCTTATCTGAGATCTCGAAATGAATCGCCTTAAGGCGACTATGTGTCCTGTTAGCCTCTGCACGGCCTTTACATTGTCTACTACCGTGATTTCCTCGATAGCTTTGATTTTATCGGAGTTGATCTCAATCCCTCAATTGGATACCATGAAGCCAAGAAACATGCCTGAGCCGACCCTGAACACGCATTTTTTTGGGTTGAGCTTCATGTTGTACCTCTTCGATATATCAAAGTTTCTTACAAATGCTTAAAATGGTCCTCTGCTCGCAGGGACTTAACTAATATGTCATCAATATAAACTTCCATTGATTTTCCTATATGTTCTTCAAACATTTGATTTAGTAAGCGTTGATAAGTTGCCGGTCGTGGCATCGATCATACGATCGATATTATGTAAAGAAAAAGAATCTTTAGGGAATGCTTTATTCAGGTCTTTATAATCTACACACATTCTAAGTTTATTTTCCTTATTAGGGACTACTACATTTGCTAACAGTTCGGGATACTTTACCTCCCGAATGGATCCTATTTTGAGAAGTTTGGTTACTTCGTCTTTGATGAAGGCATGCTTGACCTCAGACTGGGGCCTTTTTTTTGCTTCACTGATGTAATTTCGGATCCAGGCTTGGTTTGTGGGTGGTGATTTCCGGTGGGATCCCTGTCATATCGAGGTAGGACCAAGCAAAGAAATTCATGTTAGCTTTAAGGAATTAAATGAGTATTCCCCTGAGCTCGGGGGTTACCCCCGTGCCCAGGTATACCTTTCATTCTTGTTGATCCTCGGTCAGTGTGATATGTTCCAGCTCTTCGACTGTCGAGTTAGTGGCATCAGAATCATCGGGGATTATGAAAGATGACCCTATAGTAATCATCATCGTCGTACCCCTGCTCCTACGATTGGGTCGAGGCCGGTGCCTGTGGTTTCTATTTGACCTCATGTTTTCCCTTTGAATTCGATCCTTTTGAAGAGAGTGTCGATATTAGTATCACTTCATCGACTGTAAACATTTCTTAGACGGCGGGTTGCTCCCCGTAGACTATTTTGCTCCCTCTAGTGTCGGGAACTTCAGAACCCGGTGAAGGGTTGAGGGTACTGCCCTCATGTTATGGATCCATGGCCTTCCGAATAGGGCGTTATACCTCATGTCACCCTCAATTACATGGAACTTTTTTTCTTGGATGGTCCCGACCACGTTCACTAGCAAAGTTCTTTCGCGATTGGTTGTTTCACATGCCATGTTGATGTCGTTAAAAACTCGGGTTGTAGGTACAACTTGATCCTGTAGGGCGAGTTGTTATACAACCCTCGATTGAATAATGTTGGTCGAGCTACCTGGATCATTCAAAACAAATGTAACCTGAGTGTTATTCATAAGAACATATATTACCAGTGCATGGTTGTGGGGTTTTAAACTCCCCTCTGCATCCTCGTAATTGAAAGACAAGGTCCCTTCCGGTACATAATCCCGAGTTCGCTTCTCCCTTGTGATCGACACCTCTGTGCGCTTAAATACGGTCTCTTGAGGAATATCGACCCCTCAAGAAATCATGTGGATTACGTGTTGTGACTCCTCTTGCTCATTCTGTCTGTTTGAATCTCTGTTTCTGAAGTGGTTCCTGGCCAGATCACTTAAGAATTCTCGAAGATGTCCCTCGTTGAACAAACGAGCCACCTCCTCCCTCAGATGTCTGCAATCTTCTATTCTATGGCCATGGGTGCCATGATACTTGCACATTTGATTAGAATTTATTTGGGTTGGATCTATCTGTAGAGGTCGAGGCCACCTGGTGTCTTTGATGCGCTGGCTGATACGATAGTTGACGCATCAACGTTGAAGTTATATTCCGATAACCGAGGTGCTTCTTTGGGATCGACATTCCAGTCGAAACCACTCTTACTCATGATCCCTCGAGAGCTCTGACCTAGGATCGTTTCTTTTATCTCACCGAACGGGGTTGCGTTCAGGCCCGTTGTTTCTTCGATCTCCACTGTATGGCAGGTAACGATCTCTGTTTGTCCGTGGTTCCCCGTTAATATCCCTTTTAACTCTGTCGACGGGCCTGACAAGATAAACGGACCCAGAAGGAGTTCCCAACTGGTCGTCTTCCACCCTAATCTTTGACTGATGCTGATTATGCACATCGGCCTAGGTGACAACTGGGTATTCGATCAAGTTCTACTTTAACTGTTGCGAGGACATCGAGCTTCGTACGTTTAATCCTTGATTAAAGTCCTGAACGGCCCAATCATCGGCAACCAGTGGTAGATCCATACCTTCCATTTGGAACCGAGACACAAACTCTCTGAGCATCTCATTGTCTTTCTGCTTCACTTTGAAGAGGTCCGACTTCCTAGTCTCGACCTTGATGGCTCCATCATGTGCTTTAAAGAAGGAATCCGTGAGCATGGAAAAAGAGTCATTGGAGTTGGGTGGCAAATTATGGTACCATATCATCGCTCCCTTTGACAAGGTCTCCCCAAATTTCTTCAACAATACGGACTCGATCTCATCGTCCTCTAGACTGTTCCCCTTAATTGCGCATGTGTAAGAAATGACATGCTCGTTGGGGTTGGTAGTCCCATTATACTTGGGACTTTCTGGCATGCGGAACTTCTTGGAAATAGGTTAAGGAGGCGCGCTCAGGGGTAAGGGCTTTTGCACGAACTTCTTTGAATCCAAACCCTTTGAAATCGGTGGTGCCCCCGGGATTTGATCAACCCTGGAGCTATATGTTTCTACCTTCTTATCATTTGTTTCAATTTTCTTTTCCCCTGATTCGACCCGCTTTGTGAGCTAAAGCATCCTCATGATAGCGGGATCGGTTCCTGATTCATTTCCGCTTGATCTTCTTGGCACCGATTCGGCTTTATGAACCACTTCCTGCAATGGCTCGGGCTCAACCCTACTCGGCGCATGGTTCTGATTTTGGAGTTGTGCTATTGCAGCTTGTTGAGCCTGCAACATTTCGAATATTATTCGAAGGCTGATTCTGCCTTCTTTGTCGCCATGAGCATTCTGACCGGCTGATCGAACGTCTTTGCTGATGTTATTTTTGGGGTCGGCGGCCAGATTTGCATTAATGGAAATACGGAACTGACGTCGATTGGGTCTGCAACTAGAACTCCATCGAGGTCAACTGGAGGCACTTTGTTCCTTGGGGCGTCTATGTTGTCGTTTTCGCCATGAAAACTGAGACCATTATCGATGTGTGTGGGTATTGCTAGAGAGTTCGACATGCTGATCCTGGAATAAAAAACACTCACAAGAACAAATATAAAATTGTGTGTGTTACGAAAATTAGCACCAGGCAATCACTATTTTTTAGCCCCACGGTGGGCGCCAAACTGTTTACCCTAGAAACGGATAACAATTAAATTTGTATGTGGTTTTAAGGATACGTGATTTCGCTTGGCACAAATTGAGAAAATATGCAAATTGTATTAGAAATTGATTGTAAATAAAAATAAAGCAAACCAAATGCGATGTGCGACTTTGGTCCTCGAGCTAGATCGTCCTCGAACCAAATGAGTAAGCTATTGAAAATATGAACTGAGCAACAGAATACTGAGAGCTTAGAGAATAGTATAATATCTTGCTTTGAATAATGTTAATTTGATGTACCTACAAATGATTAGACCCCCGTTTTATATGTAGATGAGTTTTACTTATGGTATAATTCTAAATATAGTAGGAAATCCTATGATTGATTAATTAACCGGTCTTGATTTGATACGTGCCGAGATTTTCGCCGCGATCCTCGCCCGATCGCGGATATCTTGGCTTTTCGTTATTCGACTCAGCAACTTGATCTCTACTCCACTCGGTCTCGATCTCGCTGACCTCGATCTCGTTTGATCCCTGGGTCACGAGCTTGGCAATCTAACTTCGTGTTACGGTCCAATATAACATGGGTCAAACCTTGGCCTCACGCCCCGGTTTTTTTCAATCATACAAAAAGGGTGAGCCCGATGTTAATATATATATAAAAGAACGTGATGGGCTTAATGTTAAAAAATATAAAGATAAACCCATAAAAGTTGAAATTATAAGTCACGAATGAGTATCCCTGCACTCGTTATTCGGAGAGCTAAAGAGAGTATACGCATCGTCTGAACTTTGAACGTCTCGAAAATTAGCAGAAGAAGAATGTCGTCAAGCATGTCATGTATTTTATTTTATTTTATTTTATTGTTAATTTCACGTATGGTCATTAAAATTTTGTCATTATATATTATAGGAAATGTGGTCAAGTTAAACTTAAAGCAACAGAAAGGAAAGAATATATAACTGGATCTTTAAACTTGGTTTTTTTTGTCACTTGGATACTTAAATATTGAGTTATTTTTATCAGACCCTTCAACTAAATCACATATGTGCCAATTAGACACTTTGTAGGCCATAGAACAAGTTTTATAAAAATTAAACGCGTGTACTACAATTGTCTCTAACACCTTAAAATATTTCACCTTATAGCATTAACCCCCAAAATAAATTGAAATATCACGTTATTCTGTCTATTCCTCGTCTAAGTTGGTGTAGCTTACAAGTGTCGTGTAAAGAGAAGAAGCATGCCAAATGAGAATAGTCAAATCCATGTACACTAAACTTTCTTTTTTTTGAAAACATTAAGAGGAAAAATGATAGGTTCACATGAAGAAGAAGAGAAATAGAATGTAGGGTAAAAGTTAGCTTTAATTGGAATAATATATTAGAATATAATAATAATATTATAATAATCAAACAACTTTTTTCTTATGTTCACACATCCTTCAATCCCCACACACTCAATCATGTCACTACAAAGTGTCTAATTGACACATATATGATTTAGTTGAAGGGTCTGATAAGAACAACTCAATATTTAGATGTTCAAGTAACAAAAAAGACCAAGTTTAAAGGTCCAGTTATATATTTTGCCCAATAGAAATATGTTTGAATTGCATAGAAAATACAAATAATTAAATAGTCAATGACATGTCACTCACCACGTCAGTAATTTGCCACTCTTTAGATTACAAATCAAAAATTAAAAGGTAATTTAACCGTATAAAAATCTTAACTGCCATATTTTAAACGAAAGACATTTAAAAGGAATACTTAAAGGAACCAAAAAAAAATACGATTAAAGGGAGGATCGTCCAGCTCTACAAAATTACACACTTTCACGCACAACCATTCGGTTTATTTTTTTTCCTTTTAGGGTGTGTTTGATATGAATTTTAATTTTTTTATGTTTGGTTGATTTAAATATTTTAAAAAATATTTTTTTTTTAACTCATTTTTTTTAATTGGAGAAAAATATTTTCCTTATAAAAAGAATGAAAAATATTTTTCAAAACTTGTTCTCAACTTTTCCCATCCTATTACATACATTCACCAACCCACCCAACACCTTCACACTCACCCACCTAATCCCACTCTATCTCTCTCAAGGTCTTTTCTCCGTTACTATCCGCCCTACTACCCCACTCACTCCCACCCTTTTTTTTTTTAATTTCAAATTTCTGTTTTTCATTTTTCTACACCACCCCCACCCGCCACTGCCCCCCTACAACTGCCCCCACCCTCGCACAAATAATTATTATTTTTTACTTTTTTTTTGTAATTTTTAAATTTTTGTTTTTTTTTCTCCACCCCCACCCCCACCCACCCCCGGGAAAAAATATCTTTTTTTATATATTTTCAGTTTTACTTTTTTCATTTTTCGATTTACAGGTTCGAAATTTTACAAGTTCCAAAGTTATGAGTTCGAAGGTTTATGTGTTTCGAAGTTTACGGGTTCGAAATTTCGCGGTTTCGAAAGTTTTGCGGTTTAAAAGTTTACAAAATTTGTGAATTCGGAAGGTTGTTGGTTCGAAAGTTTATGTCTTCATGTTTATTGTATCAAAATTATTTATGAATACTCTTGAGAAAATATTTTTCTTAATTTGCGTACCAAACACCGGAAAATGAATAAGATTACTACTTGTTTTTCAAGAAAATATTTTCTTGGAAAATATTTTCCGTTATACCAAACACACCATTAGTTTCAATAAACTATTTTTTTATTGTCTTTTATTTTGTTATTATTTGATTCAAAATAAGTGTTCATTTATATAACCAAGAAAAAATTCAATATATTTTTTTCAAAATAACTCTTATGTACGTATCCCTAAAAAGTCTTTTATTCTTTACATTAATTATACTGTAATATTTAATTAAGGATAATTTAATCATACTAATTATTTTTATCTAGAATTTTGTATTTCCTTTGGCAGAAGGAAGTAATATATAAGTCGTAAAAGTTCCTACATACAGGTTACTCGGTAGCATTTTTTAAATTTCTGAAGTGGAATTTATGGAGTAGCGAAGTGCACACGTGGCTAGTGATGTGTCATAATCCAGCGCCAAAAGTTTGACCTTTCTATCAATTGTACTTACGAGTATAACTTTAGATTATTTTTTTTAAAGCTATTCATATAGTTTGGGGTATACAAATAAAATCGGTAAATTATACCAACTCAATAATTTAAGTCAAATTATATAAAAAAAATTCTCACTATGATTTGGTTTGGTGTCGAAAAAATAACCCGACCATATTTGGTTTGGTTTGGTTTTAACTAAAAAAAATCAAACCGAAACTAAACCAACCCGACATTATATTTATAGAAGTTTTAAATACATTTAATACATAAAAATATTTATTGTAGTGTAGTTTATAAATATTTCTTAAGCATTTTCATAATTTTATCTTTTAACATATTATTTCAAACTTGAGCTTATAATTTTTGGATGCTCCAATAAGTTTTATAGTCCATAAATGTTAGTAGTAACTCAAATAAATCCTAAACCAAAATCAAATTAATACTAATGTTAATAAAAGACATTCAATTCAATCGTACTATGACTGAATATAGTGTTGGATATCTATTTTTTAGTTTTTCCATGGTTTAGATAAAAGGTATAACTTATTTTTCTTTTAGTCGTTAGTCATGTAAATAATACTACTCGCTCCAGTCCAAAATAAGTGATTTTTTGGTTGCTTTCATACGTATTAAGAAATTCACCTTTTAACTTTAATTAGCAATGAAATTGACCATATTAACATTTACTATCTCTTCACATAAACATTCCTAACACAGTAACACATACTCCAACATTATTTACTCCAAGGGCAATGTAGGAAAAAATAATTAAGTTATTTTTTAAATTTAAAAAAATCCCTTATTTTGGGCCAAAAAAATCACTTATTACGGACCGGAGGAAGTACTTTTTAGTCGTATTTTAAAATTATGCTTATTTTCATAATGGCTTATAAATAATATTTATTTTATGCGATTTTATTATCTGTATTGTTGAATATTTTATTACAATGCCATATATCTCATATTTAAGTTATTTTATTGAAACACATTATATAGTTCTGTGTTACTAGGATTAAAGAAATATTTGGAGCACAAATTTTACGTTTATGAAGACTTTATGAAAAAAAACGAAAAAATCCGAAAACCTAAAAAATAGGAGAAAAAACGAGATTAAAACCCCCGACTTTTAATGGTTTGGTTTGGTATTTAAACTTAATAACCCCGTATAATTGATTTGGTAATTAAAAATCCGAACCAACTCGACCTATGTACACCCTGATCATAGGTGTTGAATAGATGAGCAAAAGTGCAGACGCACCCGCTACTCCATACTCAGTGGCGGACCCAAGATTTTGTGCAAGCGGGTTCGATTTTAGTAATATATAACTTTAGTCGTAAAATAGTAGTTGTCAAGTGGGTTCAAATAGATATTTATACAAAATTTACACACCTTTAATCCTAATTTATACATATACACAGTATTATTTTTTGGTGAAGCAGGTTCAGTTAAACCCGCTAGCCACCACTTGGGTTCGCCACAGTCCATACTTGCATATGCCCTAAGGTGGGCATCGGTCGATTCGGTTCGATTTTGAATATTATCGGTTTTGCATATTGGTTATCGGTTTACAAATATCATAACCCGATAACCAAACCGATAAGATATTGGTTATCGATTATCGGTTAATCGGTTATCAATCATTATCGGTTCGGTTATCGGTTTACCCGATAAGATAAAATAACTAAAATAATTTCGCAATATATAAAACTGTCGAGTTCTCAATTATCTTGAGCCAGAAGTCAAGAAATAGATCAGATTTCCGTTGTCTTTGACAACTTTATGATGCATACATATAGGATTACAAAGGTGGAATGCAATAATTGATAATAAAACGTGGAATATGATTCGTATGTTTAACTAGAAGTGAAAAAATTCTGAAAAAATGGGATAAAATAGTAAGACGACGTTACACAATCAAGTCTTTAAGCTACAAGTTATGTTACGATAATCTATATGAATATTTATCAGAAATTATGAATTGATAATATCATAAACTGGCTAACCCATGTATCAAATAAACAGAAGTTTACTGCTTAGGATTCTTAATATTCCAAAAAGAGAAACACTTGTTAAAATTAGAAGTATTATATAATTTTAGATTTTTCCAACCTGAGGGCGTGATGCGACTGACGAGTGACGCCGGCCTGAGTCTTGACGGGCTGACTGGTGACTGGTGACTGGTGAGGGCGTGAGCCGTGAGGCGGAGAACTGGTGAGGGTGTGAGCCGTGGTGAGGTGGAGAACTGCTGAGGTTGGGCAGTAGGGGTCCGGCGGAAAATTGAGAAACTGAGAAAGAGAAACTGACTTAGTGAGAATTGAGAAAGAATAGGGAAAAGGAATTATGAAACCCTAGTATAATATGTATATACTTAAGGGTAAATTATAAATTAGTTAATTCTTATTGAGTTATCGATTTTTACCCAATAATAGAATTGCAAACCTAGCCCGAACCGATAACCCAATAAAAATATCTTTTTTACCCGTTACCGAACCGTTAACCTAATAACCCAATACATATAACCTAATAAATAATTAACAGTTCGAATTATCGATTTTACCTGATATATGTCCACCCCTAATATGCCCTTTCTAACATGTGCGAAATACAGGGTTTTATAATGAAAAGTAACAAAGCCATTATGCAAAAAATACCAGTTAGCGTAACCAGCAAAAGGAAATCCTTTTGGGGTCCTTTCAAGATTTCAGTCTGTATGAAATTGACCTTCCTCCAAACACCACTTAGCTTCCCCCTCTTAGAAGTAATTAAGCACATAACAGCTTACCCTTTAGATAATTAATGTTGTGTTAGTTGCAGTGAAATTATTGACTTATAGTTAGATGGTTCTAATAACTTTTCACCATTTTTCCTAAGACCAAAACAGTTCCATTATCTAGAGGTTAATCATACTCTCGCAATTTTACTTAAAGCCGGAGTTTGGCTTTTTTGGGGTGATAATGAAAATTTTGATAGATAAGTCACCTTTACTGTCACGTTACATTACCTTACATGAGATATTCTCTTCACTCTTTTTGATCTTTTATTCTTTATATTGTACATGAGCATAACTGAAATGGTTTTTCAGATTTTGAAAAGAGGAAACGTTGACTCTCTAATTTTATGGTCCTCAAAATTTTTGAACTAGCGGGATCCTCCAAATTAAATTACCATGGAGTTGTTAAACAAAGATTCAATATCGGAATCTTTGTTTTAACACCACGGGTTTGAGTATTTGTCACTAGTCTATCATTTGATATGAAATGTTTTGGTCTATAACGCAATTTCTACGACGGCTTTTTCATCTTCGACATTCCAGACTACGATTATGTAGTATCAAATGTTTAAAAGTCGGTTTTTCATTGAACTATAATCTATATATATATATATATATATATATATATGGACATGATTACAATCTCCAACTCCCTCCCTTTTGGATACTAATAGTAATGCTTGCATATCATTTGAAAAGGATCTAGATATATTACTTTTCCAGACCCTAGAAACTTGAAGTTTAAGCACTTTTAGCCCATCATGGATATGAATCCATGATCCATCTCTAGAATTGATAAAAGTAAACTGAAATTAGTTTTCAAGCTACTTGTCTTCAGAGGATACAATATGATTGACCATCATGTTAAATTAAAGTGGATATCCGTGCGCAATTGATGGATCATCAATGTTTTTAAAAGCTGCTAAGTTAGCTAGTAGTGACTACTCCATAACCATATACTTCTTCACAAATGGTTCATTCTTAAAGAGTGCCAATAAATGTTGTCATATTTAAATTATTGGAATCAAAAGCCTAATTGGGTGTCCGATCCGATACTGTTAAGAAAAGGGACAATGGGACTAATTAAATTGTAAAAGCTAGCTCATGAAGTAAAGATTGTCCAACATCGTGTACGGATCGGAAACAACACCCGTCAAGCACATGCCTAGAACTGAACATCTGGTGCACGGGTAATGTAATATGGGAGCCTAACATTTTATACGATCGAAAATTGAGATAGTCTGGCTCTGATATCATGTTACGATTATATATACCTTGAATCTAATTCAACCATAAAATTAGTTAACTTAAGAAATGAGAATTATCCAAAATCATATTAAGAAACCATAATTTGTTCTCTCAACTAATGTAAGACACTTAACTGTATTAAGTGGAGTGATTAAGAGTCATCTTTTAACTTTTCTGTTTTCCGCATGGAATGGGGAAGTGGGAACTGGGAAAGAATGAACACCATGCATAAGGAATAATGAGAGCCATGATGGAGGAAATGATGTTACATAGGTAAAACCTAGTAGTGAAGTACGTGGAAATAGGAATTCGCACAACTATCCAATAATGTTCTTGTCACATTCAAGAAAGGTTGTTGCATTTAGATTGCTATATGTGAAGTTTAAATTTAGTGGGTGTGAGAATTATAGAGGAAGAAATGGAGAACAAACTTGATTCAACTTCATTTCAAGAGGAAGTGTCCACCATTGAGTGTGGAATGGGAAAGTGGGCAATTACTGATTGACAAAGAATTGAAACTTAGAAGCCATGATGATCTGGTTAATAACATACGTGAATTCAACATTTTAAATTTGTAGGTTTAAATTCCATTAAACTTTGTTTTTTATCGTAATGATTATTGGCGTAGTATATTAATATATATTTGGAAAAAAGTTCAACTACATAAACGTAATATTTGCATCAAAAGTAGTAGGTTATGTTGAATTTGCAAGCCCTGGATCCATTACTGAGCTAAGATTTTGTCACCACCCAAAACCATCCCGATCGTGATGGCGCCTATCGTGCAACTAGGCAAGCTTCACAATTTCCAACATTCCGATTTTTCATAAAAATAATTAAATAATAATACTCTTTTTCCCACAAAAAAATTTATAATTTAAAAGAGCTAAATCCAAACCAAAATACTGAAGTAAAAATCCCAACATCGGGTGTCACTAAGTCGCGAGTCATAACTACTACAATGTCTGAAATAGAATAAGACACCAATTGTCTAGAGATGATAAAAATGAACTAGGGGAAGATAAGGAGAGAAAAGACGAGGATGCGATCGCTAGGCAGCTACCTCGAAATCTCTGACTGAAGCACCGTCCGAAATGGTCAATAACTGCTACCGGGACCTGAGGTGCCTGGATTTGCACACAAGGTGCAGGGAGTAACGTGAGTATGCCAACTCAGTAAGTAACAACTATAAATACAGATTGAGTGCAGTAACGAGCAGTAAAATCACATGAAGTTCACAATATAGAGTCTTAGTGAAAACGACAAATGTCAAATCAGTATTCAAGTCAAAATATCCCGTAAAACTCCAATTCAATGGAAGGCATATAAAATTTTCCAACAGTTTCAATATAGGCTCGATATAAAAATAGAGTGAAAATAGTGATTTCATAAACAAGCCCCTCGAGCAAAATATCACTCATAAGCAGCCCCTCGGGCAAGCCTCACAGTCACTCATCAACAATCCCTCGGGCATACCTCACCATTACTTATATCTCCCAATCACTCGTCAGTTGGCACTCAGCACTCGTACTCAGTAGATATCTGCGCTCACTGAGGGTGTGTACAGACTCCGGAGGGGCTCCTTCAGCCCAAACGATATATATCAAGCCAAATCATGGCATCAATCACTTAGACCCTCGGCCTATCATATCCTCACAAATCAGGCCCTCAGCCTCACTCGGTCATAAACCTCACAAGCCACTCGGGCATTTCAATAATAATCAGAGACTCAACCCAAAACAACTTTCATATATTTTTAAAATAGAGTAATGAAACCGAATTAAACAGTAAACAGGAAAATCATGACTAAGGATATGCTTTCAAATCAAAACAGTGTGAGGAGAGTATACAAATACCCATGAGGGTCCAAACAGAACTGGCATAAGGCCCCAGACACGGCATCATCCCAAGTTACAAGAATGCTTTCTAAAACATATAGCTATTATACGGCTTTAATCAAAATATGCAACTCTATAATCGCTACGGGATGGACCAAGTCATAATCCCTAACGGTGCACGCCCGTCACCTAGCATGTGCGTCACTTCAATGAAGTAAAATAGTACAAAATTCCGGAATGTCATACCCTCAGGTCTAGATTTACTATCGTTACTTACCTCAAACCAGACGAAAATCTACTCTACAATGCCCTTGCTGCTCAACTTGGCCACAAATCGCCCTGAATCTATCCAAAATCAGTATATTATCATTATTATATGCTAAAGGGACGATGCCCACATAACAATTATCAAATTAAACCAAAATTCCTTAAATTAGCCAAACCCGACCCCCGGGCCCACGTCTCAGAATCCAACAAAAATTACAAAACTAGAAACCTCATTCACTTACGAGTCCATTCATACCAAATTTACCAAAATCCGACCTCGTTTGACCCTTCAATTCCTCAAATTAAACTCTCCAATTTCAATCCCTATTTCTACAATTTTCATCCTTAAACAACTGAAATTCATCATAAATCCGAGTATTAAGTTCAAAAACCTTACCTCAACGTATTCCCCCTTGATTCTCTCTTCAAAACCCTCCAAAAACCGGATGAAAAATAGTGAAGAATGGCCAACATTCGCGAAAGGTCCTTTATATACCTTCTGCCCAGGCATTTCCGCATCTGCGGTCAAAATAGCGCACCTTTGGTGCCGCTTCTGCGCCCAAAAGTCCGCAACTACGAAAGTCACTTAAATTCCAAAAACCGCACCTGCGATCACTTCTTCGCACATGCGGGCTCGCAGGTGCGATCACTCATCCGCATCCGTGACAAAGCCCCGGGCTCCCAAACTCCGCATATGCGACTCCATATCACACCTGCGACCTCCGCACATGCGCACCTGCGCTCCCCCTTCCGCAGGTGCGGAACACCAGAAACAACAACACCAACTGCTTTCTTTGATTTCCAAACTTCCCGTTAGCCATCCGAAATCATCCCCAGGCCCTCGGGACCTCAACCAACAACATCAATAGGTCACATTTCAATACACGAACTTAGTCAAACCTTCGGAATACCCAAAACAACATCAAAACACCGAATTAACCCCGAAATCAAGCCTAAGGATTTTTAAACTTCTAAAATTCGCCAACGTTGCCGAAACCATCCAAACCATGCCCGAATGACTTGAAATTTTGCACACACGTCACAAATGACACTACAAGCCTATTCCAACTTCCGGAATTCCATTCCGACCCCGATATCTAATTTTCAGCTGCCGACCGACAATCGCTAAATTTTCAATTTCGCCAATTCAAGCCTAATTCTACCACGTACCTCCAAATTACATTCCGAACACACTCCTAGGTCCAAAATCGCCTAACGAAGCTATCTGAACCATAAAACCCCTAATCCAAGATCGTTTACTCATAAGTCAACTTCCGGTTGAGTTTTCCAACTAAATATCCAAATTAAGAGACTAAGTGTTTTTTTCCACTCCCAAAATCACTCTGAAACCGAGCCAACCAACCCGACACAACATAAATAAGCCGAACAATATATACTGAAGCAGAAATGGGAGAAACGAGGCTATAACTCTCGGAACGACCGGCCGAGTCGTTATAGATTTACTATTAAACAAAGTTTTTTAATTGGACAATCGATACAATATTCGAGACCACTAACCTGATTATTCCAAATTTATGTCGAATATATCCATTAAAAAACTAAAACGCTTCTTGCTAAAAAGTTTTTCATGTTCTTGCTCCGAATAACTTTGTGTCCATTATGCCCCGCATTAAATGCTAAAGTTCTCTTAGGTTTCTCAATGTGAGGCAAAATCCAAAACTTAAATCCCATAAATGAGAGCGCACCCGGATAGACTAATCAAGACCTATTTCTTCTGCTAAGACATGTAGACATGTAATTTTTGACCATCTTCGAGATTTTACATATTCTAGCGTATAAGTATTTAGTTTAGGACTAATATTCTTATTTTAACTAATTTTAATTCTTTTATTTTATTTTATCACAAAAACAAAAATTACAAAATAGTTTCATTAATGTCTTGTAGTCATACTATTTTACTAGGATTTTTATTTTTATATAATCTTGAAAAATACCAAAATAGTTTTACAATATAATATTATTTATTTTAATTAATTAGAATTAATTTTATATTTTATATTTATAAATTTTATATCATTTTTAAAAGTAAGAGTGAGTTTTATTTAGAGAGGTCCATTTTAGTCTTGAGCCCAATTCTAAAGCCCAATAATACCTATCCCATAACCTAGAGAAACTTCTTCTTCCACGCCATCTACACCCAAAAAAAAAAACCTAAGAACCTTATCTACATTTGTGGTATTAGATGTCAACTTACACATGATGTCGTTGCTCGAGGAACTTGAGTTGGAATGGATCGATGGTAGAGTTGGGAATGATGCACTAGTTGTCCTTGGTCACGTCAAGTTTCATGAAAATGTGAAGAAATTGGTAATAACACGCTACTATGGTATGGAACTTCCTCAACGTTGGTTGATCGATTCAAGTTTCAATCTTAAAAGCATTCACTTGAAGGGCTGTGAAGAGTGTTCGTCGCTCCCCGTTCTTGGACATCTCCAGCTCTTTGAATCTCTTCACATCGAAGATGTTACTTTGGTAAGAGAAGTTCAGACTGATTTTTTCGAGGGATTTTCGTAACTAAAATTTCGGAACATGTTGATGCTGACACAATTGGTGGATTTAATAGCCGGGGTTATGCCTTCTGTTCGTGTTCTCATATGCAAAAATTGTCCCGCCTAAGAAGTTTACCTTCTCATATTAAATATCAAAAAGTGCCCCGCAGTAGTGTCGTTGCTAGAAAGGATGCTTGTTTCTCCCCGGAAGATAGATGTCAGAGGAAATGAAATTATTGCTGCTCGATGTCAAGTAGATCAAGAGGATCTGATAAAGACAAGAGGTATACCAGGCCTCGTGATTCGTACCACTGATGAATAATGAAGCTTTGATTGGTCTACTATGCTGCCCATTTTTTCAAAGGAAGTTGGTTGATTTGCAGAGCTGAATGTAGAGGAAGAGTCACAAGATCAAGATGCATGGAAAGAGGCATTTGAACTGTAGTTTTTAAAGTTTGGCATGTAACTGTAGTTAAGTTGTTAACTTTGATCTAGCATTCTTGGATTGGAAAAAAATTTAGATGAATTAGCATGTATAAGTTATACCGGTATAAGTTATATTGAGATAATTTATGCTAGGATTAATTATGATGGGATTGTTGTTTAAAAAAAAAAACACCTCCTCTAACCAAAAAAACCCTAAACCGAGAATAATAGAATACGCTCTCTCCTCTCTCCTCTCTCTCTTGCGACATGGTGAACTAGGGCAGCCATGGACGTGCAGGCCTCTCCCCAGCTTCAAGCTGTGGGAGAGACGAGTAAAAACATCAATTCAACAGCAACATATGCATCGCTACTGGAAAACAAACAAACTGGACAAGTTCCGGCAAAAATCGAGCTAAAACAGGTGGAGTTTATCCATGGTGAAGCTACAATCAAATTTACAATGAAGGAAGTACATCAATATGCTAAGGAGGAAGGGTTACATCAAGATTTGGTGATTAAATTCTCACAAGATCAATATGATATGCAAGAAATTCGAAAACTGCTGCCTAAACAATTTGGAACTCAAGGTCTCTGCCTCGTCGGATGGCTTGCAAGAAGACATGTTTTGATTAGGTTTGATAGACATGACGATTATGTTCTTGCTGCTGCGAAATCTGTTAATTACTTGGTAATTAATGGACAAGAATTACAGATGCGAATTTTTCCATGGACTATTAGTTTCAATCCTAAAGAGGAGACCTCCAAAGCGTTTGTGTGGATATCTTTTCCTAACCTGCCTCCTATGCTATTTGCAAAGCAGTCGTTATTGTCTATTGCTTCAGCAGCAGGCAAACCATTAGCAATAGATAAAGCAACTCAAGAGAAGTCAAGACCTAGCACAGCTAGAGTTAAGGTTGAACTTGATCTTCTATGTAATTTGCCGCAAAACTTGAGGATCAAATTTGTTGTTGAAAAAACTGGTAAGGTGATCGAGCATCTCCAGATATTTGTCTATGATAATCTGCCCTTATATTGCACATGTTGCAAGCGTCAAGGTCATGATGTAAATACATGTCGTTCGATCTCGACAAAGAATCGGCATAGTGGATTGAATGGTGATGCAGAGGAAGGTGATGCTTCCACGATTGTGGAAAATTTTCAAGGAGATTTAAGACAGTTATTGAATGATAGGAGAGGCTTGGGCAATGGTGATCAGAGAACAACTCAGAATAATAATGTTATGGATATAGTTGATGATCGCAAAGCTGGGCAGGCGACTAGAGACGAACAGAAAAATTTGGAGGCTGGGCATGATCGTGCACTGTTGGAAAAACCTATTGATTTTGATGCTGTAAAACGAGCTGCTGATGTCCCTGCTGCTACAGCGTTGGAAAGACTACATAAGGCTGTGAATACAGATTTGCAAAATAATACTAAGGATGCTAAGAGTATGGAGGCAACTGGTGATCGAGCAACTGATGAACTAGCTGATAAATCAGATGAACCGGCTGATGATGCTCCTGTATTGAATACAAGTAATGGGCAACAAATTAAGGGTGCTTTGAAGGCTGCTGCTGTTCTAGTTGTTGCTAATTCTGGGCAGAATCGTCAAGGGGCAGGACATGTTGAGGAAGCTGTAAAAATTCCAGGTACAAGAGGTTCAAATTTGGAGGCAGCTATTGCATTGAATGCAACTATGAATCGAGTTGCATCAAGGTACCTTACTATGGGTGATATGGCACCTGTTGCTCCAGTGGAAAAATCATCAGGCCTTCATAGGACGGAACATGCTACTAAAGAAGCAGAAGCTATTGAAGCAGGTGCACTGATGGATTCTAATGATGCACGATCTGATGGTTTGAAAGCTGCTCATGTTGATAATGGGGCAGCTACCCCAGTAGATGAAATGTCCCAGCCTATGCACCAAATTAAAGGTCGAGATTGGACAGTGGTTAATCGATCTCATACATCACCTCGCGCAACAAAATCTTCAGGTAATAGAAAGCAGAATGTTGCAGAAACTTCTGCAGATGCAAGATGTGCTGAATCAAAGAAAATCAGGTGCTCAAACACCTTAGAGACATTGAATAATGAGCAGGAAGATGCTGTGGTCTTTTTGCAACAGAAGGATATAAATGCAAGTTCAAAAAATAGGCAAGAGAGGTCTTTAGGCAGTGCAAAAAATGAGCAGAAGTCTGGTTTTCCAGAAAATGCATCAACAGACATGGTTCCATTTGTGGAGGTGCTAACGGGCAATCAAGCACATAGCTCCAATACACCTACACTGCATTTCTCTAGTCCTCACGTTGAAAAGATCATCAAGGATGCCCAGAATGCAATGGCAGCACATACCACTATAGTTAAACAACCAATAGTGACGTTGAACACATCCGTCTTTGAAATTCCTTCACAATCAATGTAGTCATGAGGAGAGTATGGAGGAGAATCTGGGCAGCTTATGATATCTACTGGAAATAACAATGAAGTTATACGAGCAAATGTGAGAGAAATGTCTATTAAATCCAAGCTTTGGGCTGACCAACGTGAGAATGATGATGAAGAAGATTGGGGGACTGATTTTTGCAGGTTATTCGTCTGAGGAAGCTGATCATGACAGTGCAGGTGAAGAGTACGACTCAATAGCACCTCCAAATCAAAATGGAACACCAACAGCAGTTCAAAAGAGCAAATTGAATCTTAATGCTCCAGTTTTCGTGCCCATGAACTATCCAGTTGCTGCTATAAAAAATGCAGAAGCTGGAAGCACACTTCAAATTGCAGCAACACCCAATAACCAGATTACTCAAGGTGATATTTCAAGTCATGTGCAGCAGCAACAACTTACTTCAGCTGGTATTAATGTTGATGGTCGACAAGTAACAACATCGGAGAATTCTGGACAGCAACAACAGAATGCAAACACTTCAGGAGCTGCAGTTACACCTGCAACTGATGGACAACAGCAGCAAGACATAAGGCCACCAGCTATCACGTTGGAGGACAGGAATTTGCTTGATGCCTTGGTAAGTTCCAAATCATTAAACTCTATAAATACAACTCAAGTTGTTAGCACTGGACGTGTGCATAGAACCAGGCAAGATATACAACAAAATAAAAACAAGGCTGCTTTGGTTAAAATAGAAGATGTAAATGCTTTGGTGTCTCAAGTTCAAGACATGCCAAATCCTGTGAACTAGGGGAGAGATTTTTATGAAGATGGTGAGGAAGAAGCAATGATGCAACAGTGCAGAGCAGAGGCAGCAAGGAAAGGTGATTTATCACCAATGCATAGCGGACAAAGCAAGAAGACACATACAAGGAAGAAGAGTTGGGATGGCGGGGTGAATGAGGAATCAAATATTAGGCGACTTCCTATGAGAGTTGCCAAGAAAAAACAAGTTGTCCCAACCACATCTAAGAGATCCAACCGCTCAAAAAAGAAGTCATGAATTTTGAAGTCATTTTAAAGAGGTGTGATGAAGATGAAAAAGAAGTACAAATTGAAGAAGCTACATGTTTGGATAAGAAGGGACAAGATTTTAATTCCTACTACATTTTATTCTATCACTTTCTTAGTATTGTCATTTGTAATATCATCACAGAGTATGTTAAAAACTCTGTGATGATTATAGAATATTTGGTTCTTTCTAGTTCTTACTTTTTACATGCATGCTAGTAGGTGAGGCTATTTTATGCCTCGATAGGATTTAGTAAGGTAAGGTTTAGCCCCGTTTGTTTTGCTTTAGTCCTATGCCTTTGGAAAGATATCCAATCGGCTATGAGATTATATGCCCTCGTGAGACTTTGCCGGCAGCTACACCATGACTCCTCTACATGAGGCTGCCATAGGGCATGGTGAGGCGCAGAAGAGTGATTATATAGCCAAGGCATAAAGACAACACTATTGGTGCTATTGTCCCCCTTATTTGTACTATTCCTATGTGGTTCTTTTTATCTTTTTATTATTAATAAAACTAGCCCTAGGCTCCTCGTCTAGTGGATTTGCTAAAAACAAAACACCTTATAACGACCCGGTCGGTCGTTACGTAGAACTTGTATTATAATTATTGTTATTGCCTCGTAATAGGTTGGTATTACTGTTATTGATGTGTTAGATTTGGAAGGCTTGAAATCGAAGTGATTATAATGAGAATTTAGCCATTTAGTCTTTAAAAATAGTCTTGAAGTTAGAAAAGTCAACTAAGAGTTGACTTATTGGTAAACGACCTTGGAATACATATTTTATGGCTCGGATATCTTCGTTAGGTGATTTGGGACTTAGGAGTGTGTTCAGAATAATTTTGTGATGCCCGGTGTAGAATTAGGCTTGAATTGGCGAAAGTTAGTTTTTGGCGATTCCGCTCGGCAGTGGAAAATAGGATATCGGGGTCGTAATTGAATTCCGATAGTTGGAACATGTTTGTAATGTCATTTTGAACTTGTCTGCAAAATTTCAGGTCAAACAGAGTTGATTTGGATAGTTTCGGCATCATTGGTGAATTTTAGAAATTTCAAAGTTCTTAGGCTTGAATCCGATGTAATTTTGGTGTTTTGGTGTTTCGAGAGTGCAAATAAGTTTGAACGATGTTATGGGTATGTTGGTAAATTTCGAGAGGGGCTCGAGATTGATTTCGGGTGATTAACGGACCCATTTGGACTTAGAACAATTGCTGGTTTTCTGGTTTTTGTGCACAGTGATTTTGTTCACTGCGATCGCGGATAAAGAAGTGCGATCGCAGGGAGTTAATTATGGTCAGGCTCAGATTGTTCCATGCGATCGCGAGAAGGGAGGTGCGATCGCAGAGTAGAAGGAGGACAAGTCAGTGCGATCGCGTGGAATAGGTTGCGATCGCACAGAGGAAGATAGACGTGTGGGGTGGGCTGGCAATTGCATTGTGCGATCCCGTGCACAGTGCTGCGATCACGGAGGTCTGGGAAATTGGTCAGTGCGATCGCAGGGCCAAGGCTGCGATCGCGGAGAGAAAATAATTGGGCAGTTATATAATTAAACCCTCCGCGATTTAAACCCTTATTTCACCATTTGTGTACAGACAGGGAGCTTTTTAGACGATTTTTGAAGGAGAAAATCAGTGGGTATCACAGAGGTAAGTAATTTGATTATTAAAACTCATTTATGGGTGAATTTAGACCATAATCCCAACTTTTTATTCATGAAAAACAGTAGAAAAATAGGATTTTGGGGCATGAGATTATGAGACCTTCGAGGGTCGAGTTGAGGGGTCAAACGAACTACGATTTTGGTGTTCTTTATATGTACGGAATCGTGAGAAGATGAAGAAAATTTTTCTGTAAAAATTTCTGAGTTTCGGGACGTGGGCCCGGGGGTCAGGTTTTGCCCGGTTTCGGATTTTTGAGCTAAATTTGATATCTTTCGATTGGAAATTGTTCCTTAAGCATATTGATGATAAAAATCTAAACTTGGTAGATTTGGAGCCTTCGGAGGTTGATTCGAGAGGCAAGCGCATTGCGGAATAATTCAGGGCTAGTTTCGAGGTAAGTAATGTCTTTAAATCCTGTCCTGAGGGTATGAAACCCCGGACTATGCACCCTTTCACGGGTTTTGAAAGAAAAAGGTGGAAACTTTGGAACATGTTTCCTATTTAGGCGACTATTGAGTTGCGAAACCGATTTTTAAGCCTTTGCTTAATTAGTATTTATACGTTATGATATGTTTTGGGCTGTAAGCCGTGTTTGGGGCATCGTGCCGATTTGTTTACCCCTTGGGGGATGTTTTTACTATTTTCCTCACTACTATATTATGATTATTCACTCAGTCGTTTCTGTGAAATTGTTTTGACACTCAGAGTATTTTGATACTACTTCTTGAAAATGAAACACTACTTTTGGGTCGAGAACCCGATATATTTATGGTCTGAAGGGCAAATTGAGAGTGTCTGACTGAGTGAGGTTGCTGGCCCACATTGTGAGGATGATATGATATGAGTGAGGCTGCGGGCCTATATTGTGTGTGAATTATGCCATGTTGTGGCTTATTATTGCGCTTGGGCTGTAGGAGCCCCTCCGGAGTCTGTAACACACCCCCAGTGAGCGCCGGTACCGATTGAGTGACGCCCGCAGGGCTTATGATGAGTGATTATGAGGTTGCCTGATGGGTAGAGTGATTGTGAGGTTGCCTGATGGGCAGAGTGACTGTGAGATTTCTTGATGGGCAGAGTGACTGTGAGGTTTCCTGATGAGCAGAGTGATTGTGAGGTTGCCTGATGGGCAGTGATTGTGAGGTTGCCTGATGGGCTGATACTGAAATATATTATTACGAGAAATGATTATGGCCTGAGGGGCAGTTTTATGAAAGGTTTTACTGAGTTTTCAAACTATGATTTACTTCGTTTTCACACTGGTTTTACTGAGAATTTTATTGATATATACTGATATTGCACTTGTTTTCAAGGGATTTCTGAAAACTGATTTCGAACTTATTATTTGATGAATACTACGTGGTGACTTGGTGTTCTACTGGCTTTGTGGAATTGTGTATCTGTTCTGTGTGTTTATATTACTCAGACTGTGATTTATTTTCATTACTACTGAGTTGGCGTACTCATAAAGACTCCATGTGCCTCTGTGCACAGATCCAGGTACTAGCTCGCAGCAGTAGCTGACGCAGGTGCGATAGCAGCATTTCACGGGATTTCGAGGTAGCTGTCCAGCGTCCACAACTTCTCCATTTCCCTTCCTTATTTAGTCTTAGCATTTGATTCAGAGACATATATTATAGTTTTACCAGAGTTAGATTTTATTTCTTCTTAGATGCTCATGACTATTGACTCCAGTTCTGGGAGGTTGTTTAGATTATTATTGGGAGGCTAGACTTATATAAATTATTCTTTATTATGATGGTTGTGATTGCTATACTGTGAACTGTTATAATTGAATAAATGCGTAGTAAAGTGATGGTTGGCTAGCTTAGTTCCACGATAGGCGCCATCACGGCCTGTTAGGATTTGGGGTCGTGACACACCTCCTCTAACCGCCGCCGCCAACCACCAAACTAAAACCACCCCACTGTCGCCGCCCCCATCACCGGCAACCACCACAGCCTTCACATCAACTCCTCAACGCAGCAACCAACCCGCCTCCTTCAACCGTCGCCAGCCACCCTTCCGCCGCCTGATCACTCAAACCCCGCCAGCCGCCGCCCAACCCCACTCCCTCACCACACAAGAATCTGCCGCCATCCGCCACCCAGAAATCGTCGTACAGCCACCTCCATCTCCAGTACCCTCAACCCAGCGACGCCTCCTATAATTCCTCCCTCTTCCCGTCGAAATACATCTGCTCTCAAAGGTTAGAAAACACCGACAATCATTTCACCAGATAAAGTCTTTCAGATTTTAACATGGAAACAAAGTTTCTGAAGATCACCGTTTAGATAAAATCTATAGAATTGAATACAAGAAGTTAAAAGGAAAAAAAACATTCAAAGAGCTTCGTCGCCCGAGACAGAAGCCGCCAGCATATCCGCCAGACCTTCTCCTCTAAAAATCCACTGCCGCCTCCATAACCACCACTGAAAGAGAAACAACGTTTGATTGGATTCGCCGTTCGAGGTTCCATCGTGGTTGTCTCCATCCGAAGTTTTCGGTCTTAAAACATTTGCGGATTCAAAGAGCTTTCTCTCTTGAGGTCCATTTCTATCTCTTTCTTTAGTTAATTCAATAATTTTTGGTGTTCTAATTATGTGATTTTGGCTTGAATAAACCTGCCTCTTTGATGGATTTGTCATTAGTTTTGGATTAGTTTTCCATGTTTGTCCTTATAATGTTTCTATTTGAATATGATATTTTAGAATTGAGGTATAGCTTGCCCGGAAGAAATCGTGGTTCATGAACTAATTTGAAAAAATCAATTTTCGGGATTGGACCAAAGGGGAAATAGTGATTGAGACTAAAAAATGAAATCAAAATAATTGTTGGACGCTTTACACAATTGTGGCACACCTGTTAAGTTTTAGATTATTATTTTTATAATAATATTTTCTTTATCCAAACTATAGTTTAAATTGATATAACGATAGGAGCATATTTTAGGCCGACCACACTTAGGTAGGCAAACTTTTAGGGCGTTCATGTTTTAGTTTTTCTTTTTTGAGGCGAGAGGTTGTTCCTTTAGTTGATTATATTATCTGGGGAATGCCCCAAAGAGTTTTTATATTTTAATTTGGGGATGCCCTGTTGTATTCTGTAATTGAAGGCCAAAGACAGAAGAACAATTTGAGGAAGCCTAGAATAGGATTTTCATTTTTCATTTTTATTTTCATTTTTCTTTTATTAGGCAGGGACGACCTCGAGCCTCTTGTGTGTTTATTTTCCCTTTCATGTTTTTCTACCTCAATCTGAATATTCTTTAAAGCCAACTTGATCATGTACGCAACCGTACTTGTTACGGGACTCAGGGAATGCCTAACACCTTCTCCCCGAGTCAAATGAACCCCCTTACCTGAATCTTTGGTGCAAACTGGTTTAAGAGTCAAACGTGTTTAAAAGGATTTAAAAAAAAACTAAACGGTGACCTGACACACCGAAACCAAATGTCAGGTAGCGACTCTAAGTTAATCCTTTAAAACACAATCTTTTGTCACTTTCAAAATTGAAAAACCCTTTTCGAGCTTTGCAAAACCTTTTTTATTCTTTTTAAGAGGGTTTAGTAAATTTTTTTTTGAAAAAAAGGGGTGTAACATCTCTGGCAACTATGCTGGGGAGTTGCACGTTCGTTCTGCAACAAGTCTCAGAGTACGCGTCGCGTACACGAACTCTTTGTCGAGTCACCCTTATTTTAGGAGGGGGAGCCGTCAGACGTATGGAGTGGGTGGAAAGCTTAAGCAGCCACCATCAACCATACGCTCACCCGAATTGCCTTGTTAGTGAACCCCAAACGTAGGTTAGCCTTTTGGTCATTTTTATTCGCATCATATCATTATGACCTAGCAGGGCCCGGTCCCAGGTACTGTGTTCCTTCGTAGGAAGCCTATCCAAATTTTGTCAAAATTGGCCCATGGCCCAAAAGGACATTCAATCATCCCTATGTGATACATATTGCATAATTGAGGGTAGAAATTTCATTTGGCGGACTAATGTTTGGGAAAGAAGGGTAAAAAATGAAGCAAGTGGGGCCCAGTTAGATTTTTCTTTCACAACATTTTAAAAAAAAAAGACAAAAAATGAAAATGAAAAATCCAAAAAGATTTTGCACTTTTCCAAAAATAAAAACAAAGATAAAAAGAAAATCAAAAAAGATTTACATGTTTCATCATTCATTTTTCAAAAAAATCAAAATTTTTTTTTTTTTTAATTCTCTCCCGTATCTAATCTTCCCGAACTACGCATACCTTATTCTCGTCTATCTGGACGAGATACGTAGGCAATTGTAATGACCCGGCTGGTTGTTCTGTAGAATTTTCATCGTTTTTCATGTTTCTTCCTTGTTATGCATTGTTTAGTTGTTTATGATGTGTTGGAGTCGGGTGGTTCGGGTTCGTAGTGGTTGTAATGAGAATTGAGACACTTAGTCTCTTAAAGTAGCCTTATAGTTGGAAAAGTAAACTTAGAGTTGACTTCTTGGTAAATGACCTCGGAATGCGGATTTTATGGCTTGGATAGCTTTGTTAGGTGATTTGGGACTTAGGAGTGTGTTCGGAATGTAGTTTGGAGGTTCAGTGTAGAATTAGACTTGAATTGGCGAAAGCTAGTTTTTGGTGATTTCCGGTCGGTAGTAGAAAATAGGTTATCGGGGCCAGAATGGAATTTCGAAATTTGGAACAGGTTCATAGTGGCATTTTGGATGTGTGTGCAAAATTTCAAGTCAATCGGATGTGTTTTGGATGGTTTCGGCATCTTTGGTGAAATTTAGAAATTTTGAAGTTCATAGGCTTGAATTTGATGTGAATTTGGTGTTTTTGCGTTATTTTTGGTGTTTCGAAGGCTCAACTAAGTTTGAATGAGGTTATGGGATGTGTTGATATGTTTGGTTAGGGTCCCGAGGGCCTCGGGATGGTTTTGAGTGATCAACGGGAGGTTCGGAAGTTATTTTGCTATTGCTGTCATTTCCACACCTGCGGGTATTGGACTGCAGGTGCGAGCCACATAAGTGACAAGGGGGATCGCAGGTGCGGTATGGGGCCATCAGGGAAAGAAACGCAGGTGCGGCGCTTGGTCTGCAGATACGAGATTGGCCCATTTAATGAGAAACAGCAGGTGCAGTCAATTGACCGCAGAAGCGGTCTGCAGGTGCGAAATGCCTGGGCAGAAAGTATATAAGTTGGACTTAGCGAATTTTGGTCTTCTTTTCACCATTGTCATACGGGTTCAAGCTTTTGGAGGGTTATTGAAGAGGGAAATCGATAGTTCTTCATTGAGGTAAGGTTTTTGGACCCTAAACTCGTTTATATGTGATTAAAAGTCTGATTAGTGGTGTAACTTTGGGGAAAATCAGTGCAAAAATGGGTAATTAGGGCTTGAGATTAAGAGACCTTAAAATGGGAATTTGGGGGGTCAATTGAAATCCGATTTCAGTGTTCTTGGTATGTATGGACTCGTGGGAGGATGAGGATCATTATGGTGTAAATTTTATCGAGTTCTGATACATGGGTCGGGGGTCGGGTTTGGCCAATTTCGGGAATTGTGCCTAAATTTGATAGTTTTTTATTGGGTTTCGTTTCCCTAGCATATTTTGACGTTGTGAATCTGATTTTGATAGACTCAGAGAATTTGGGAGCCGATTCGAGGGGCAAGAGTATTGCGGAGCAGCTTTTCGAGCTGGTTTGAGGTAAGTAATGACTTTAAATCTTGTCCTGAGGGTATGAAACTCGGACTTAACATCTTTTCACTATTTTGGAGTGACGTACATACTGGATGACGAGTGTGTGGCGTGCACTAATTGGGGAATTTGAAACTGGTTCTTCTTGAGGCAACTATTGAGTTGCGAAGCTTTTTTTAAATCATATGATAAATAGTATTTTTATGTTTTTGATATATTTGGGATGTATGCCATATTTGGGGCCTTGTGCACACCTGTTTAGACCCCTTTGGGGGGGGGGGGCTGTTTACTGTTTTTCCTCACAGTGTTAACTTATGATTTACACTCAGTCATATTATGCTTAACTGATTTCAAAACCCGGTCTTATTTACACTATTTTGAGATATAAAATGATATTTTGGGTTGAGTACCCCATTTTACTGATAGCCCAAGCGACTTTTTGATATGTTTCTGACTAAGTGAGGGCGAGGGCCTGATTGTAAGGATATGATATTGGATCGGGCTGCACGCCGCAACATGTTTATGATAGGCCGAGTGCCTAAGAGTGATTTGATGCCATGATTTCTCTTGATTTTAGCGCTTGGGCTGTAGGAGTCCCTCCGGAGTCTGTACACCCCCAGTGAGCGCAGGTACCTACTGAGTGCGAGTGCCGAGTGTCGAGTGATTGGGAGGCATGAGTGACAGTGAGGTTGCCCGAGGGGCTGATGCTAAGTGATTGTGAGGTATGCTGAGTGACTGATTTTGAGTGATGATTTGCCCGAGAGGCGGTTTATGACACTTGTTTCACTGAGTGACTATTTACGATTCATTTCATCTTTAAACTAATACTTCTTGGGTATTTTACTGAAGTCATTGGAAATTACATTTTTTCAAGATAATTTTAGTAAAATTGGCTTTTAAAGCGTATTGATTTGTTGTATACACTGTTGGAAAGAAAGGTTGTTTTATTGTGACTTGATGATTTGATTCTGTAAGTTTCTTACTGCTCAAGACCTGATTTATTTTCATTACTACTGAGTTGGCGTACTCATCATTACTCCCTGCACCTTTAAGTGCAGATTTAGGTGCTAGTGTCGAGCACTAGTTTTCTTCTTACGCGTTGATCCGGAGTTGGGACATCGAGGTAGCTGTTCAGCGCTCACAACATCTCTTCTTCCCTACGTTGTTTTGTATTAGTTTCCCTGTTCCGAGATTTATGTATTGTGACAGTAGTATTATTGGTAGTATTCTTAGATGCTCATGACCTGTTGGCTCCAGATCTTGGGGAGGATTATAGACTGTGTAGTTTGCTTGTTTTGCTTAAAAATTCAGGAATTTTATATATTTTTGTGAAATGTTGAAAAATGAATTCAGAATTTTGAAAATAAAATGTAATTATGTGATTTTTGGCTAGCCCAGTTCCACTGTAGGCGCCATCATGTCCGGTTTAGGATTTGGGGTCGTGACAAGTTGGTATCGGAGCTCTAGGTTCCATAGGACTCAACGGTCATGAGCAGGTTTAGTAGAGTCTTGCTGATTGATATAGAGACGTCTGTACTTATCTTCGAGAGGCTGCAGAACCCTTAGGAACAATCTCACATTCTTGAATTCTTGTCGGGAGAATCCATTTTTATTCAGCCAAAGGCATAACTCTTTGAATTTCCTTTCATGTATTTGAATGCGCACACGAGCGCTTGGTATCAGTTGTGCATCGGCGGCTTGTGAATTCCATGGATGAGATGTAATTTTTAGCATGTTGATAGTGGGCCAGTCAGGAGGACTTGAGGCTGGATTTTGTCTGTGGCTTGAGTGCTAAGATTTCGTTGGTGTGAGCACATGTGTTTGGGGACTTATATGTCCGTTTGTGTCCTTATTGATGGGACTTTGTGACTAGATAGCTACATGGTGAGTGCGATTTGATGGTTAGGTGGGTTCAGGTTGTTTGATTGTGACAAAATGAATTGGCGGGAGATGTAGAAAGAACCATTGAGTATTTGACTTCTGTCTTGAGTTAGAATATGTCCTCGAGTTGTGAGTATATTGAAGGACCTCTCGTGTAGTTTAGTTGTGGAGTGAAATGGATTTTCCTGTTGTGTTCTGAGTTCCTGGTGATGTCTTTTGAGCTGACCAATGCCCCAACAACGTTCATGTATTTGATTAACGGTCTATTCAGCTGTGTTATAACCCCTCCCCCCCCCTTGTTATTATATTCATTGATGGCATCCTGGCGTACTCACGTAGCCAGGGGTAGCATACTCAGCATTTGAGGATGGTATTATAAGGATTTAAGGAGGAGAAGCTCTATGCAAAGTTCTCCAAGTGTGAATTTTTGCCCAGTTCAGTAGCGTTTTTGGGACACGTGGTGTCTAGTGAGGGTATCCATGTAGTCAGACGAGTGTGGGGTAGAGCTTCCAGAAGCTCAAGATTTCTTTGACCACAACTCCAATGTTAGTTCTGCCATCGGCTTCAGGTTCTTATACCGCGTATCTTGATGCCTCGAGGATAGGCATTGGTTGTGTTTTAATGCAGGAAGTTATAGTGATTTCGTGATAGCTATGATTTTCAGAAATGTATAGAGAAATATCATTTTGAGGCTAAGCAGGCAGGGGTATCTCCTGCGGGTTGTCCGAGGTGTGTGATCCTTATGTTGATTTGTAGTACGTTCTCTTCTACCAGTAAATGATGTATGTTGTAATTTGAGTTAGATTGCTTGTGGGAGTTGGCATAACCATTACAATGGTGAATGCAAGATTTGCATACGATTTGAGGGTCAGATGGTTTGGGTCATATGAGCTTATGAAAGATTTAGTTGAATCTCATCACAGTATGGTGGCAGTGATAGCGTATGGCCATCGTGAGTTATTGTTGTCTTGATCTTTGGCTTCGAGCCAAGTGTGGGAGTCCGTTAATGATAAGTTGATTACATGATTACGTGTTGTATTGGTTTCGGTTCGAGGTATATTGGTGAATCAGTTATGACCTGCAGAGGTGGAGTTTGGGAATGACTCGAGTAATGGAAATTCTTCGATATAGGTTGAGTGTACTCTATGGGTAAATGGAATTTATTGAATGATTGAGTTGTACTGGTAAGTGTAGTGTGTGCAGTGTATGAGTGTGCTTGTTGCTTCAAAGGTGTGGATTACTTTACTAGTATGTGGTTTGCAAGCGGGGTCAGATCGTTCTGTTTACTTGGTTAGTGTAATTGTTAAGACGG
Organism: Nicotiana undulata; assembly: GCA_005239495.1. NCBI lineage: Eukaryota > Viridiplantae > Streptophyta > Magnoliopsida > Solanales > Solanaceae > Nicotiana > Nicotiana undulata. The sequence continues at coordinate 7,803 of ML283819.1, read as the reverse complement.
ATTCAAGGTTATATGTAGCGATTGAGGATCTTCAAGGTGTGAATTGGGCTAGAACTGAGATTTACAGGGAAGGTGCCAAGGCTTGTAGTGTATTTACATTATCATGGATTCTATCCATCAGTATCAGGCTAGTGAAGGTAATGACTTTAAATTCACATGAAGTCTCTTCAGGGTAAGTATTTCTAAGGTGGTGCTTTTGGGGATGTTTGAGAGAGTATTCAACGGCTTATGAGCCTTAGACGGTATATTTTATGCTCGGGTTTCGTGCGGTGAGTCTGGATTGAGAATTGCGATATTATGGCAAGAATAAGTATCAATTCGAAGGTAAGTCAGAAGGAACTTGAATGAATAGGACATCTTGGTAGTAGGTCTGATCGGCATGATAAGGGATATGATTAGTTCTGTGGGTGTTATGAAGTAATGAGTTGTTACAGGTGTTTCTTAGCAATTCTCTTAGGATTTGGTGGCATGCGTAGCTTGGTTGAGTTAGAAGGATTCAGTTCTGATGTGACGGTTTGGTGTTGTACAAATGTGATTCAGAGAGTTCTTGACGGTTTCTACTACGGTTAGAGATGTATATTTTCTACTGGCGTGAGGGCCATGTGATGTATAGTGATTTTGCTTCTAAATAGGATCGATGGAAAGTTCTTGGTTAGTTGGGTACGCAGCTGTTGTGGCTCGGAAGGGAGCACAAAGTTCTCATATTTATCATAGGATTGCATGGCGTATGCGGTATTTTGTGTATAGTGGAGATTGGCATATGTGAGGCCACGGTTCAGTTCTAGAAGGAAGGTCAGCACTGGCAGTTTCAGATGACTAAGTAAAGGATACCAATATTGGGTGGCTCGATGAGGGTATACATTCAGAAAGGGAAATGTGTTTGAGTTAAGGGTGCTTCATTGGAATGGCGACGCTCTCTTGTTGGATCGACTGTGGACATTCAAGGGTTTTTGGTGACACAGAGGAATTATAGGGGTATCCCTCATGGAATGAATGAGAATAAGGGATGTGTTATATATTCGAGCAATGGAGTGGAGATCAGATATAGTAATTTGTGCGCTTCAAGGGCTTCAAGATTGGGAATTTTCATAAACAGATTATTTTGTAGTTGTGAACTACGAGGATGCGAGCAAAGCTGGTCAGGTGTTAGTATATTCCATGATTCAGTCATTATGAACCTTCAGAGAGTTATATACCTGTTGTGAGTGACCAAAGTTGACTTAGAGTTATTGGTAGGCCAGTATGGGTGTGTGTTCGGCACCGAGTCGGAAATTTTGACTCTGAATTGCTATGGTTGAGGGATGTACCATTCGATTTTCATTGAGCTTATTCGTGTTTTGGAGTGATCTATGAGTTACCTTTCGGTGTTTCTAGGAGTTGTGATTGTCGGTTATATGTGCATAGGGTGCGGTTCTATCTGGGCTTTATAGTGAGACTTGAGTAAGGTAAGTAATTGGGTGTGGCAGGATTGAGATGGGTTGGTTATGTTCTTTTGGGTTTGTATGGCATGGTATCGTCCGATTTCCCCGTGGTTATGGAAATGCACTTTGAGTACTGGATGTCAAATTTCACATGGTTATTGATTTTGAGCAAGGTGGATTGGAGAATTTCATGTTGTTCAGCGGCTGGATGGGATCACGCTTTGTAGCGGAGTTAAGTAGAGGTATGATCCTTTGTTTTGGATTCGTGTGATATGGTTTCACGATGTGTACCAGGATTCTTGCATGATGTGGTAATGGTAAGTGTTGGTGGCAAGATAGTCCTCTCGTGTGAGTCTTCCTTATTTTATAAATTGAACTCTTGTAATGTTGTTATTGAGTGCACGAGTTGCACAAGTTATGGATCTGGATGGTATTGATGCTAATCGGACGAACGGTTGTTGGTTTCTACGTGTTTCTTTCATCATCGACAGTATATGAAAGTGTTAGAGCGATGCATTGCTTGATAAGGGGATATGTACCGGTATTGGGTTATTTTGAGAAGCTATTTCTATTAGGAGTTATAGCTATAGGTGGTTGAGTCACGCGGTATTTTATGTAATTTCATATTGGTTACGGATGTGATTTGATATAGCGTGTTCAGACTATTTCAGCTTATAGTCGTGGAAATTTGATCTTGTAAATTATTTCAGAAGCGGAAACTTGGTTCTAAGGTTTATGGGTCAGGATTGGATTTCGAAATTTCATCTGTGTGGTCCTATCGGACCTATATGGGGTAGGGTGATGTGGGATCACCTCCGAATATGCGCATGGTAGGTTACACGACAATTGTGGTGGTGTTTGGAACAACTTTGGGCATGTTCGAGGGCGAACGTTTGTTTAAGAGGGGGAGAATGTAATGACCTGGCCAGTCGTTCTGTAGAATTTGCATCATTATTCATGTTTCTGCCTTGTTATGCATTGTTTAGTTGTTTATGATGTGTTGGAGTCGGGTGGTTCGAGTTCGTAGTGGTTGTAATGAGAATTGAGACACTTAGTCTCTTAAGTAGCCTTATAGTTGGAAAAGTAAACTGGGAGTTGACTTCTTGGTAAACGACCTCGGAATGCGGATTTTATGGCTCGGATAGCTTTGTTAGGTGATTTGGGACTTAGGAGTGTGTTCGGAATATAGTTTGGAGGTCCGGTGTAGAATTAGGCTTGAATTGGCGAAAGCTAGTTTTTGGTGATTTCTGGTCGGTAGTGGAAAATAGGTTATCGGGGACGGAATGGAATTCCGAAAGTTGGAACAGGTTCATAGTGTCATTTTGGATGTGTGTGTAAAATTTCAGGTCAATCGGATGTGTTTTGGATGGTTTTGTCATCTTTGGTGAAATTTAGAAATTTCGAAGTTCATAGGCTTGAATTTGATGTGAATTAGGTGTTTTTGGTGTTTCGAAGGCTCAACTAAGTTTGAATGAGGTTATGGGATGTGCTAGTATGTTTGGTTAGGGTCCCGAGGACCTCGGGATGGTTTTGAGTGATCAACAGGAGGTTCGGAAGTTATTTTGCTGCCGAAGTTTTGTTGTTGCTGTCATTTCCGCACCTGCGGGTATTGGACTGCAGGTGCGAGCCGTAGAAACGACAAGGGGGATCGCAGGTGCAGTATGGGTCCATCAGGGGAAGAATCGCAGGTGCGGCGACTGGTCCGCAGATGCGAGATTGGCCCATTTAATGAGAAACCGCAGAAGCGGTACGCAGGTGCGAAATGCCTGGGCAGAAAGTATATAAGTTGGACTTAGCGAATTTTGGTCTTCTTTTCACCATTGTCATACGAGTTCTAGCTTTTGGAGGCTTTTTGAAGAGGGAAATCGATATTTCTTTATTGAGGTAAGGTTTTTGGACCCTAAACTCGTTTATATGTGATTAAAGGTCTGATTAGTGGTGTAACTTTGGGGGAAATCAGTGCAAAAATGGGTAATTAGGGCTTGAGATTTAGAGACCTTACAATGGGAATTTTAGGGGTCAATTGAACTCCAATAAAATAGTGTAAATTTTATCGAGTTTCGATACGTGGGTCGGGTTTGGCCAATTTTGGGAATTGTGCCTAAATTTGATAGTTTTTATTGGTATTCGTTTCCCTAGCATATTTTGACGTTGTGAATCTAATTTTGATAGACTCGGAGCAATGGGAGCCGATTCGACGGGCAAGAGTATTGCGGAGCAGCTTTTCAGGCTGGTTTGAGGTAAGTAATGACTTTAAATCTTGTCCTGAGGGTATGAAACCCGGACTTAGCATCTTTTCACTGTTTTTAGTGACGTACACACTGGATGACGAGTGTGTGACGTGCACTAATTGGGGAATTTGAAACTGGTTCTTCCCGAGGCAACTATTGAGTTGCGAAGCTGTTTTTAAATCATATGATAAATAGTATTTTTATGTTTTTGATATATTTGGGTTGTATGCCATGTTTGGGGCCTTGTGCACACCTGTTTAGACCCCTTTGGTGGGGGGGTGTTTTCTGTTTTTCCTCACAGTGTTAACTTATGATTTACACTCAGTCATATTATGCTTAATTGATTTCAAAACTCAGGCTTATTTACACTATTTTGAGATATAAAATGATATTTAGGGTCGAGTATCCCATTTTACCGATAGCCCGAGCGGCTTTTTGAGATATTTCTGATTGAGTGAGGCTGAGGGCCTGATTGTGAGGATATGATATTGGATCGGGTTGCACGCCGCAACATGTTTATGATAGGCCGAGTGCCTGAGAGTGATTTGATGCCATGATTTGGCTTGATTTTAGCGTTTGGGCTGTAGGAGCCCCTCCGGAGTCTGTACACCCCCTAGTGAGCGCAGGTACCTACTGAGTGCGAGTGATGAGTGATTGGGAGGCATGAGTGACAGTGAGGTTGCCCGAGGGGCTGATGCTGAGTGATTGTGAGGTATGCTGAGTGATTGATTCTGAGTGATGATTTTCCCGAGGGTCGGTTTATGACACTTGTTTCACTGAGTGACTATTTACGATTCATTTCATCTTTAAACTAATACTTCTTGGGTATTTTACTAAAGTCATTGGAAATTACAATTTTTCAAAAGAGTTTTACTAAAATTGGCTTTTAAAGCGTACTGATTTGTTGTATACATTGTTGGAAAGAAAGGTTGTTTTATTGTGACTTGATGATTTGATTCTGTAAGTTTCTTACTGCTCAAGACCTGATTTATTTTCATTACCATTGAGTTGGCATACTCATCATTACTCCATGCTCCTTTGAGTGCAGATTCAGGTGCTGGTGCTGGTGCCGAGCCCTAGTTTTCTTCTTACGCGTGGATCCGGAGTTGGGACACCAAGGTAGTTGTTCAACGCTCACAGCATCTCTGCTTCCCTTCCTTGTTTTGTATTAGTTTCCCTGTTCTGAGATTTATGTATTGTGATAGTGGTATTATTGGTAGTATTCTTAGATGCTCATGACCTGTTGGCTCCAGATCTTGGGGAGGGTTGTAGCCTGTGTAGTTTGCTTGTTTTGCTTAAAAATTCAGGAATTTTATATATTTTTGTGTAATGTTGAAAAATGAATTCAGAATTTTGAAAATAAAATGTAATTATGTGATTTTTGGCTAGCCTAGTTCCACTGTAGGCGCCATCATGTCCGGTTTAGGATTTGGGGTCGTGACAAGTTGGTATTGGAGCTCTAGGTTCCATAGGACTCAACGGTCATGAGCAGGTTTAGTAGAGTCTTGCTGATTGATACAGAGACGTCTGTACTTATCTTCGAGAGGCTGCAGAACCCTTAGGAACAATCTCACATTCTTGAATTCTTGTCGGGCGAATCCATTTTTATTCAGCCAAAGGCATAACTCTTTGAATTTCCTTTCATGTATTTGAATGCGCACACGAGCGCTTGGTATCAGTTGTGCATCGGCGGCTTGTGAATTCCATGGATGAGACGTCTTAGGTTCTCGGTTTTGCAGGGTCTTAACCAAATCTTGCGTGTTTAGCCACATTTGGCCATATCGGCCGTTTTTGCAAAATAGGGCCATTGTCTCAAAATAGTTCGTTATCCATGTCTTGGAGCCCTAAGTCCACAACAAGACGTTTTTTCAGCTTTAAGGTCCATTCCTATTGAATTTGCATGTCTAGCCACTTTTGGCCAAATCGACCATTCTTGCAAATAGGTCATTTTCGCAAAGAAGGTTCAATGACCCATGTCTTAGGATTTTGAAATCACAACTAAGTGTCATATTACCTTAAGTACAGTCGTTTTGAATTTCCATCTCTCGCCGCGTTTGGCCACATCGGCCATTTTTGCAAAATGGGTCACTTTTGCAATGTAATTTCTACGGCCATGATTGTTGGGAGTTTGAAGTCATATAAGCCTTAGTGAAATATTTTCTTGCCTTTGAGGTCACCTTTGTTGAGTTTGCACTAGTAGCCACCCTTGGCCATGTAAGCAATTTTTGCAAAAATAACCCAATAATGTTTGCATGGCTCAGTTGGAAGTATTATGGTCTCACACGTGTCTTGAATCACTAACTTTATTTGATCTTATTTTTTTCATTCAGGTATGGATATATTTGCTAGAGTTTGAGCATGACAGATACCCAGGACCATTTTAGTCAAGATCGTGCATACACGAGCTGCTTGAAGAAACTTTTTATTTTTTTAAAGTCTATTTTATGTTGTCTTTTAATTTTTAGTCTTGTACAGTAGTATCGAGTTTGTCAATCTAGTTAAGGTTGTCGAGTCTTTTTTTATAGTACTACATGTTTTGTATTTGAAAAACCAAAAAAAATTATAAATGAACTACGCTTGATATGATTCCAGAACTACGCTTGATATGATTCATGTGGAACATGATACGTAGACAACCTACATAGGGTTCGATCAAATTAATTTTAAAAAAAAGGAAGAATGAATTTGTGGGACGTGAGGGTGAGAAAAGGAAATTAGTGATAATTACAAAGAAAAGAGAGGGATAAAAAATGAGCAGGCCAAGAAATGCTAGAAAATAAAGAAAATATAAGATTGAAATGAACAAAATTGGGATGGTGCCAAATGACCTTGTGACCCTTGAAGTCATTCTAGAACCATTAATTGTTGCTAGGTGCATTGCACGCAATGTGATATTTCTATTTGATAAATGCCCTAATGCTAACATGTTGGCTTTATTTTGCTCCTCTTTGGTATTTTAATTGTTATCATAACAGAAGGTGGTTAATTTGTGGCGATTCATCCATTCAACACAAAGTCAAAGAGTAAGGTATCCATGACAAGCAAAGACTTGGACACATGTGTTGTTAATCCGTCTAAGGAGATTGTTGAATCTGAATTGAAAGAAGAGATCCTAAGGTTGAAAGGACAGATGGCCGAATTGTACCAAGCCTGGGTTAGTGGGCGTTCTCCACCATTATTTCCCACTAACTACTTTGAAAGCCTTTTCACCATTCCGCCACTGCCATAAATCCAGATTCCCACTGCTGCTGATATCTCCCACAACCTTTTCACACAACCCCCCCCCCCCCCAAAAAAAACTACCTCATATCCCGCTCCTTTAACCACTCATTTTTTTGCAGCTCCTCCGCCAGTTGCTCTTCCTCGATCCTATAGAGAGACTATGTTCAAAGTCCTCGATGCCCAACCATATGCGCCAGAACCAATTTTCAAAGACCCGGATCCTTACTCTTACGCTCCTCATTTTGAGCCTCCCGGAGAAACTAAAAAGCCTGCTAAGACAGTGGAGCATTATGAGATATCCAGAAAGCTGAAAGATATTCGTCTGCCTGCAGGGTTCGAAATGCCACAGTTTAACTTATATGATGGGCGTGGAGATCACTATCAGTCTTGGTTCCAGAGTTTGATCTTAAGAACGAGTTGCCAAAAGGGACACAAAAGCTATTTACTAAGGTCAACATGATGGAGACTTGTGGAGGTTTGTAACGACCCAGCAAGTCGTTTTGTGTGTTGGGACTCCGTTCCCATGAATGACTCTTTCCATAGTGGCTACTCGTGCCTTATGACTTGTGTGGGCAGGTAGTTCGAGATTCAGAAGTGATTTGGCCAGTTCAGGAACACTTGGTTCCTGAAGGCTAGCCTATTTGGCGAATTTTGGTTCCGAGCAGCATTTTTAANCAGCTCCGGATGATGATTTCGGACTTGGGAGTGTGTTCGCCTCGGGTTTCTGATGACCCGGGAGTATTTCGGCACCTGAATTGGAATTCGGAATTTCATAAGATTTGGAGTTCAGCCTGGAATTGGACCTTGTGATATCCTGGTCCGAATGGAATCCCGGAATTGGCAATAGTTCCGTATAGTCATTTATTACTTGTCCACAAAATTTGGGGTCATTCCGAGCAGTATAGACCCGTTCGGCATATTGATGAGCC